>JBCNYH010221658.1:0-15239 GCA_039654325.1 Tandanus tandanus | reverse complement strand
GGAGGAGCTCGGAGTAGAATCGCTGCTCCTTCGCGTTGAGAGGAGCCAGTTGAGGTGGCTCGGGCATCTGATTAGAACGCCTCCTGTGTTTCCTGTTTCTTGTTCATTGGATTTTCTTTTCAGAAGTGGGTATTAAAAACAAAAGAATTAAGGGATATATATTTGATATTGGTTTTAACATATAAAAATTTTAAATTTTACCAGAATGTTTTTTTCTTGGTTAAAAGGCACAGGCCAATCTTAAAATAGTTTGATTTTCAATTTTTATTCAATAATTCAAAAAAATAAAATCACCAAGAGACAGAAATCAAAAAAGGTCTGGTTTTAATTTTGTGTGACCGGATGTGGTCATTGCCACAGGTGATGTTTTTGTTTGTTTGTTTGTTTGTTTGTTTATATTACATAACAAAAGTACAGTAGTTCAGTAATTATAAATTAATTCATTTCTTCAACGAAATTAGAAACAGTGAGTGTGATAGCTTTCCAAATTGACATGTGCTTAAATGTTGTTAGGTCTGTAACATTTATTTTTGTTAATATTTCAAATGTGCAGTGTGCAGTTTCTCTTTACAAAAAAAAAAGGATATTTCAGCATGACGCTTAATGGACACTGGTGTATCTGTGCTTTATGGCCGAACACACACAGAACAAGGGATTTACTTGTTAGGCGATCTTTAAAGTTGATTTAATATGAATAAATCATACATCATTTTTTAGACCTACTCAAAATCGTAAAAGGTTTTAGCATGAGCCTTGTTATAAGTGGCATCGCCTGCCGATCCGAAGTCAGGATTGCTAAGGAAGGATCGCGAAGGCAGGCAACAAGAAGGAATTTTTAAGGTTTCAACGCCTCAGCGGTTGATCCATTACAAAAACAAAATGAAAATATGTAAAAGAACACTCACATTCTATGTTTTCTGTCATTTGATCACTTCCAATCTCAACAACAGGATCCAGAAGTAGTGGTTTTTCCGACTTTTCACGACAGGACAATTTTTTTTCTTATCACTTTTTATCCATTTTGAGTCCATAAGTTACATTAAAACAGATAAATAGAACGTATAGAAAAGTTGTTTAAGATTTACTTTACCATTTTGATGAAACATGTACTGGAGTTAGCACTGATTTCAATGACAAAAATAGGCTTACGACGTCGCATTGCCTTGAACTCACTACAAAAGCAATAAGTGTGATTTTTTTTTTTCTTTATCAACTATTTGATTTAAGCTTATCGAAGTGGGAAAAAAACATGTGCACACTGAAAAACAATTTTAAATGATGCATTTCTTATCTTTGGAAGTGTGGTAGTAAATCAAGTAAATGTTTCCTGTTGTGAATTCGCTGCTTGCAACACTTCACAAACGTAGCAAAAAAATAACTAAAGCAAATTTTTCAAAGCTCTTACTGTCACAGCTTCAGGAACAGTATAGCAAATAAATAAAATAAAAAACAGGACTCAATTCACCATCGTTTTTATATTACTTAACTGCAATGGCAGAAAATGCGATTTTCAGGCATCTGTGTGTTTTCTGCCTTATACATATGTGTTTAAATGTTTTAATCTAGATTAGAAATAATGCTGGTCCCAGTATTGATCCCTGGGGGATGCCGGATGAGACAGTACTATGAAAAGATTAAAGACTGGCACCAGGGACAGGTATGAGGTCAACACATGAATGCTGTCATGCGTACTGTACTTTTGTCAGCAGCTGAAGCGGAATCTGACCCACCGCCAGCTGTGGATTACTGGTTCCATGCATGAGTGGGATTTGAGCAATAAAAAGCAGACAGAGCAGCAGTGGTGTCAGACCCGGATTTAGATGCAGAGCCGTTTGAAAGACTATAAAGACAGTTTAGTTCAGACTTGGTTATGTTCTGATAATGTTCAGATATTTTCATAACTAAATGAGTAAATAATTTAGAACTGTTCAGTGTTTTATTATTTAAAGCCATTGGGCAAGTTATAGCAATTCTTTAAGTTGTGTTATTTAGAACTGTTGAGTTAGTTAGGCAATAAAAATTTAGCAGTTAAACATGTAACATGGTTGTTTTTTTATAATGGTATATGTTATTACTAAGGATTAAAGCTTTATAAATCTCTGTTTCACAGTTTGTTCTATTAACATTATTTTTTGTAGTTTTTTTGGGCTGTGATGGGGAGGCCGTGACCGGAAGTCTCTTTTGTACAAGGAGTACTATTCCAGTGGTAACGGTGGAAGAGGAGGATCTTTATTCTCCAGAAGAGCCAAAATAAATCCTAATACAAATATTTACAGTGTACCAAAAAAGGTCCCATATAAAAAAAGGTCCCAAACAAAATGCTAAAAAAGAAACAAACAGTGGTTCAAGGACCAAAACAAAAGCCAAAAAGCATCTAAGGCTAGTTACTCTGACCCAAAGTAATCAGTTGCAAAATGGCAGAAAAAATCTCACACAGCTGAGATAACAGACCTACAAAGAGCATTAACTCTCCATCACCCCATTCAAATGAAAACTAGACATATCATCAGCCTCCTGATGAAACCTGCTATCTCTTTTTTTGGTCAGAATGAGATTCATGAATATAAATTAAGATAACCCTCTGCATCTACTTGAAAAAGCTGATGGCTCCATATATTTATTTCACTGTATGATTAGCAATTGCACTTGCATTCCGTTTTTTTTAAATAGATTTTTGTTTGTTTGTTTGTTTGTTTGTTTTGGTCATTGCTGAAAAAATTTTCTTCAATTGAATTGAATTCAGTTTTATTTGTATAGCACTTTTTAAAATTGACATTGTAGCAAAGCAGCTTTACATAGTAAAACAAATTTAAAAAGGAATTTAAACATTGAAACATGTTTTGTACAAACCGTACACATCCCTAATGAGCAAGCCTGCAGTGACGGTGGCAAGGAAAAGCTCTCTCAGTTTACACGAGGAAGAAACCTTGAGAGGAACCAGACTCAAAAGGGAACCCCATTCTCATTTGGGTGAAACGGTAAAAATACAAACCATATAAGAGAAACTTCATTACAGTCCAACATTGTAGTTCAGTTGGTGAAAGGGGCTTCAAAGATGAGAACTCCAGCCAGGATGGACCACAGGACTCAGGAGGCAGAAGAATCAGGATTGCTGGCATCTCAGAAGAAGCATGTGTACCTCAGCAAAAACAGAAAGGGGGGGAGAGCCAGAGAGGTTGTTAGGTATGCTCATAACAGTGTAATGATACAATAAGAGTTTATTAGTGCTGAGTGCAAGCAGGGACTCCAGCATGACTGACTATGGCAGCATAACTAAAAAGAGAGAACCAGAAGGAAGGCGGGCATCAGGGCACCCTGTAACGTTGGGCAATCAGCCTCTCCACTGTCAAGTGAACTTGGGTGAGCATGTAGAGTGAGGGAGCGACAGCATCCCTACATACCAGTTTACCAGAACTCTCTATGCCTGAGAACCCCCAGATCTGCTCCTTAAACAGCAGATAATTTTTAAGAAAAAAAATTGCATACATTTAAACCTTAAACTAAATTATCCCTACCCGGAAATATAAACTAATAACAATAAATAAACAAGCAAGATGAAAAGAAGCAAAATCACACAATATATAGCAATGAAATCACACAAAATAGACTGAACCATTACACTATCCGGGTGTCACCCTGTGCCTCACAAACTGCCAAATAGCTTTAAAAATTTACTGCAGAGGCGCACTTCCCTGAGGGGGAATGACGTGTCCTTAGCTACGGCATCACATGGGCCTGTGTAGACAGTTAATACGATATTATTACAGTACAGTCTTTGGAGGCATTATGCTTTTGGGTTGTCCCATTTTGGCATCTGTCGCATTCTTGTGGACATGATATCTCAAAAATGTCTTGACAGAATTTCTTCAAACATGGTAGAAATTTAAGGCCAATTTGACCGCACAGACTGTGTTTTGGCCATAGGTCCAAAATTCAATTCATTTAGAATTCATTTAATCATGATAAATCTTTACACACATGTCTAACAGGAAAACCTAACGTGATGTCAATATAGTGTTTACTTCCATTTCACCAGAAGATGCACTTAATTCTTATTAGTTTAAACACTAACTTAACTGCTTAAACACTAAAATATAAAAAAATTTAAAAAGGGCACCCGGAGGGTGCAAAAACACCCATTGTGTAGCATCTGTGTAAACAGCAGAAACCTTTTTTCACAAAGAAGCTTTGTTTGACGCTTGTCCAGGTGTATCTCCTTACCAAACTGGGTGAAGGTAGGCCAAATATTTCTTAAGTTTTCAAGCAGAAACCATTATTTTTCACGACCACCCACAAGTACGATAATATAATACGTCCTGTTTACAACGGGCATATAAAAAGTGCCACTGTTGGTGAAAGCTTACTTTATAAAGGTAAAGGTAATTTGCACAATTATAAGCACATTATCAGCCTTACGTTTTGCAGAACACAGTGATTAGAGTAAAAACTAAACCCACTTGTATACATTAAAAACAGAAATATATTATGATTTCACTTCATTGCCATTTCAAAGCGCTGGCTTTCAAATGAACACAGCTGTCAACCAAGTGGTTAAACATGACCACAGTGTTTAGACACGGAGGGGTTTAACTGCAGATACACCAATCAGGTTTAAGCTCTATAAAAGGTAACAGGCTATTTAACCTGTCTTGAACAAAAATGGGTGGCATATTACTCATCCCAAGGTCAGGGGTTAAAGCACTGACACTGCACAATGTTTTTAATTTATTGAACATTGCCATGACAAATGCCTATCTTTATGCATTAAGACCTTGCCAGTATGCAGAAGCACAAGGTCTTCACGATGGAGTTGGTGTGCCAGACGTGTGGAGGAAGAAGACTTTGAAAACATGTTCCTGTACCTTGTGCTGTGGGCACTGGAAGATCTGATAGAGCCACGGAAGGTTGCAGGAGATGCCAGAATCACTCAGACTATACAAGACCTGTGATGTGCCCCAGTGCATTATTGCTCATACCAGGCTTTGTTTTGAAGATTGGCACAGTTATAACAAACATTTTTGTATGTAAAAGTGGGACTTCAGTAAGAATTGAACATTCTAAATTTAAATTTCCCGCCACCAGTGATTACACGTGTGACATGAGCAGGGGAACGTGCTCTGCCTTGATATTCATTAGCATGTTAGTATTTCCTATGCAAACATAAACAGAGCGATCATGAGGATTTCAGTAAATGCATTCTTAAGACCTTAAATTTATTAATAGCTTAATTTGTGGTTCAGCGCTTATGCCACTAAGATGTATAGCGGCAGGTTGTGGCAAAACATTACAGGATGAGGTTAGTTTATTCAGGTTTCCGTCCTGACCCAGATGAAAAGGGAAACGCATGATGAATGGATTAGGCAAGTTGAACAGGGGATGACTGGAAATCGCCCAGCGTTCACTCCATCATTTATAGTGACCATTTTTACTGAAGATTGTTTTGAGCCAATTCCAGAGCCTCACTGAGAAATTGCTGCAGTTTGACAGCGATCATGCAACCAGCATTGCTACAGGTGGCAACAGTAACTGCTGACACCTGTAGCAGTTAATCAGAAAAACAGAAGCTGTCGAAAAAGCTTGAACAGAAAAGGGTAAGTAATCAAATCTATTTAATTTTAAATAAAAAAGCCCAAAGACATATTACTTTACATTAGAGCTCGGTAAATAAAGCAAGCGGCTTAAAGTGTGCAATGTGTGCTCTTATAGTCCTAAACCTAAATCCTAATCAGTGAGTGAAGAAATTAAAAAATACAGTACACTTATACAACTTAACAAAATGAAGATAAACCAGAAACCAAGTTCTATTCAAGTATTTATTTCATGTAATATTGGATCATATTGATGAGAATAAATAAACAAACAACAATATATAGTAATAACAAAAATAATTTTTTTTTTGAGAATAAAAGCCAATATTTATTGTGGCCACCCTTTACTTTAATTACAGCATTTAACCTTTCAGGCATAGTGTTCACATATTTTTTTCATTTCTTCACTCGCTAAACCATTCCATATGGTTTGAAATTCATTCATGCTATGCAAAAGTCAAAAAAATATTGTTCAATACATTTTCACCAAAAAATTATAGAGAAGTAATTTTTTATTTCTTTTTATTAGGAGCTTTTAGACAAAAGTGGTGGTGTATAATCTTCACTGCACACTACTGCAATAATAGAAATAATATAATATTAATTCATTCATACTCCTACTAGAGTCTGTGGGTGAAGGTGGCATCACCCTGAACAGCTCGCCAGTCCATCACAGGACCAACACACACAGCCATTCCCACTCACACCTAGGGGAAATTTGGAACAGCCAATATAGCGTAATGTAGAAGTCTTTGTACAGTGGGAGTGCAAGCATGAAACCCACACAAGCATGGGAAGAGCATGCAAACTACACAAAGAAACACCCTCAGTGAGCCCAGGATTTATACCCAGTACCGTCTTGCTGTGAGGTGGATATGCTTGGTCGTGTTCATGTTTGCACGTTTGAAACTGATATATCTGTGCAGGCTCTGACAGAACAGACCATTTGACAGAAAGTGTTGCACTGTGGCCACCTAAAATTCCATGTGACTGCATATGTTGCATCAATAAAACAGGAACTTTTTATAAATAAATAATTGTGTGATGTCACATTTTTTCTTTTTCATTTGTCACTAAAAACTATTATCACTAGTAAAATAGTGGTTACGTTAACAATTATTGCCTCCCTGGATGCCGATATTGTCGTACAGAAATGGTCTCTAAGTGCGAGAAGTGGATATACTCCAGCAAGCAACAGTTCGTCAGTTGTAAACACCGCTGGGAACACGTTTCAAACATTAAACTGTATTAAATACTGGAACGGTGAGTGGCCGGATTGTACGTTATATGGAAATGTGACATGGAGCCGCCATATTGGAAACAGGAACATGGGGGTTAGAATGTAAGTGAATTTATGCCCCTCCCTGGTTGGTGGTGGTCGTGTGATAGGGAAGGCAATACTAGATGGGTGGGAATTGGATACGACTAAACTAGGGAGAAAAATGGGGGAAAAAAAAAAAATAAGAATGTAAGTGAATGATGGGAGACCACAGCTGTCATACTGAAAAAAAGCAAAATCCACGAAAGGAAAAGAGTTTTACTCCATAAACTGAAATAATTACCAGAACATAGAATCCAGAAGAGCTGGAATAACGTTCCACCAGTGAGTTATAACCTGTTAATAGCTAGATATAGACCAGGCCTAGGCTGATTTCTATCAATAACTGTTATAGTCTGCCAGACCGTCTAGACTAGATCTACTGTAGATCTCTATAAAGAATAATTCAGATCTAGATTCTAGAAATACTTATATTCTTATATTTCAGTTAGAAACGTAGTAGTATAATATTATACAGTGTTCTGTTAATGGATGTATTTTTTCTGTACTGAAATAAAATTTTCAACCTCAACTGTACAAGAACACAGTAACAGCATTTTTGTGGTAAAAAAAAAAAAAACCCTGCATGTTCTGTGAAATATCCATGAAGTCTTTATAAGACATTTCTCAAGCGCCATCATTTTCTATGTATATACTATCGTGTTTTTGCATATTGTACAGGAATTTAACGATTATTAATTAATATTAAGAAATAACACAAAATCCATCCACACACTGGAACAATAATGTATACTACTGTAGAATAAGATATTAGCAACCAGTTAGCTATTTTTAGCATTTATGAAAATTGAGAAAATAACATGAGGCTAATATAAATAGTTCATATGATCCAAAGAAGCTTCGGGGAAAAGTTAATACATTTCCAAGGTTTTCATCCGATCACCATTCCAGTCTAAATACAGTTCAGTGACTTCAAAAGCCACTTATCACTTACCAACTCGTACTTACCATAATTCCCAGGGGTAACGAATGCAGCTCAGCGGTGCAGGGTGGTGATGACGTCGGGTGAAGCCGTGTCACATGCAGTGGTCACGTGGCGAGCCGTCAGAAACGAAAGTAAAAGTTTGAATCAGTAAACTATGAGTCACGAGCGCAAAAAATATAAAAATTGAGAATGATGAAGTTCATGGAGTGAGTATATTACTAATAATACACTTATACAGAAAACGAAATGCAGCTTAAAGTATCGAAGTGTTAATTCCATCTGGACATTTTGTGAAATTCGGGAAATGTTGTGACAAAGATTGGTGTAAATTAAATAGTAAAGTGTAAACCTTATAAATAGGTAACTATGAACAGGGCTGTACTCGTTATTGACACTAGTTATGAATGGACTTCAAAGGTCTGGAAGAGGTTCCTATTTTCCAAGCTTTAAAACTTACTTCTATCAATGTGTCGATTAAGCAGCCTTTGACTTAACCCATAATACATTACAAGGGGCAAAAATAAATTGTGACAAAAAGTGATATTTTTGGATATTGGGTAATGATTAACTTTTACCCTTAATTTTATTACTACTGCAGTTATATAATATGAACTTAGTGTACATTTTCTTTGGTGTGTTGGCTGTCCAAACCTTGGAAAGCAGGCCATAAAACATGATTGATGCTCATAACTTGTTCATAAATATATATGTATGTGTGTGTGTGTGTGTGTGTGTGTGTGCGTGTGTGTGTTTGTATAAAGCCTAGTCTGTAATAATCCAATGTCAATTTGTCAAAGGAAGTGATGTAACGAATCAGTATGATTATTTATTTAAAGCTCATTGATAATTTAATTTACATGCCCAAACACAGTCATCAAGCGGTGCACTAAAATTTAAAACCTGCGAGTTGTATTTCACTAGAACTGTTAAAGATGATGTGCAAATATAAATCTTTCATGATATTTTGCAAGTCCCTAAAGTAGAAAATACACGAACCAAAGAAATTGATTATCATTCGCTGGTATTTCTTGGAAAATCTATCACTTATGGACTGATGCTGAACCTGAATTTCTCTTCTGCAATTTCTGGGACCACTCGGTGCATGACATCATTTTAGTGAAACAACGGTACAGCAGACTATTTCCGGTTAGCTTTGTTTACACACTTGGGTGGGTTCATGCTGGTTTGTGCTTGCTTTATCGTTATTATATTCATGCTTTATTGCAGAACTGGATCAGGGGAAAGTTTTTATCTGTTTCTAAGTGAAGAGAATCAGCAGACAGTAGTACCTGTATGGATTACTGTAGCAATGTACATGTTTTGTTCGTTACAAGTTATCTTAGGGATAATTGGAGGTAACAGCCTCTGGTTTTTGATACAAAGACTTTACTATGATACAATGACAAACTATCAGTGGCTGGGATTTTTAACGTTTATGCCTTTTATTCCTCTTATTTACTTTACACTCCGCTTGGTGTATGTTTGTGCTGTGTTTGATTCTAACACTCAGTGCAGTGTTTACATGATAGCCGTTTGTGCTAATGCTACATGTTAATATGGAATATCTCTGGTTAGTTTTTCAGTAAGGAAGGTATTAGCATGTGTTATTTCACTTATTATAGTGGAGTTCTAAAGCCATGAGCTCATCTCTTTTGTCGGTTCGGTTCTTCTTTTTTCCTCTTTCCAATGTCTGTGTTCTGTTGCCATCTTAATGTTTTCCTTTTACTGACCAGTCGCACATATGGCCTTTTCTTTGCAAATACAGGAATTTCTACTCATAATAGTCATGTACAGCATTCACACTGTCTAGATTGTCTTTCTGATTAATTAAATTCTTTGAAAAAATTGTTCTTTTAAAAACATGAAATTTCTAAGTAACCACAAACTTGTGAATGGTAGTCTACTTCATAAAACGCTTGTTGAAATTTTGCACATGTGGTGCATCCCCAAGTTTCTATAACTCTGCGCTTGGCTACTTTTTTATTTAAGTTTGCATTCAACTATTTTTAATTAATAGGTTTTTTTTATATTTAATAAAATATTTGTTCATTTAGTATTACTAATGGCAATCATTAAGACAAAAGTTAACAATGTCTACCAATCAAAGTAAGATGCTGCAACCACTATGAAACATTGTACTTAAAATGCACTTAAACTTACCTTAATTTACCCAAACCAAAAATATACTAAACAACCTTATTTAAATTAAGTGCCCCTTAATTTGTGCAGGACACTCTTGATTATTTAAGGGGTGAATGTGAAACACCTTAATCTTGTTTTTAAGATGTTAATTAAAGGGATTTCTTCATTTGTTGTGATTAAGGGGTAATTATGGATATTTAAATGCTACCTAATTAAAATTTTAAGGTGTTTGGGGCCCATTTACTTACCAGGCATATTAAATAAACATGAATTACAGTGTTATCTCTTGGAAATAAATGTGTGTTTTTGAAACCATTTGCTTACTTCTGCAACGGGAAATCGCCACGTTGTGACCAGCTATGGAAGCTCTGATGACACTGTGCCTGTCAGTGACAAACAGCTTGACCATTGGCATGGACACTCCCCCACATCATACCACAGTCAAACCACCCTTTTCAACTCATTTTAAACCAGTTTTTTTCAATGTCAAATCAAGGAGGGAAGTAATGGTAAAACACGTCTCTCTGATATCAAAGAACCAGGGTCTACATAGTGTAACCTGTAATGAAACCCATTCTTTTTCTAATGTTCTTCGGTGTATCACTATTGAATATGTGGACCTTGCCCAGATTGCATGAGTTTCCCGAAGTTTAGATGTTGACTAACACACTGTCTCTGTTGTGTTCACCTCCAGCACTGCGTTAGCTAAGGATGAGGCACTGAGATATCCAGCCTATAAAACCTGAAACATTTGTAGGGTGAGTCCCAGATTGCTGCTACCTAAATGTCCTGCACTGAAACCTCCTTAAATAGAGCCCAGGAAGTGGCAATGCTCCCTGTGAAATGGGCCCTTAGGCTCTGTGAGGGTTGCAGTCCCTTACAGCTATAAGCCAGTGAAATGGCCTCCACAGTCCATTGGGACAGCCTCTGGCAGGACAATTGCTTGCCTTAATGGGGAGTGGCCCAGAACCCTGCTGGCCCTGCTGTCTTATTCACATATGTGTCTAAAGGCATAATTCGTTAAATCTCTGTTCTTCTTATAAAGAGAATGCCAGTGGATGAAATGCTGAAAGCTACACTGTGGGACATCTGTTAGCTTTTTCCACCCACTTCATGGACAAACGCTGGAGTTTGGCCACAGGCAGACTATAGAGGGATCCTGGGCAAACTCCAGGCAGGAAGGCTGTTGCGGTTAATTCCAACAGTAATACTGTTTTTAGGGAAATTAATTTTATTTTTAAATTAATTTAAATTTTAATTTTAATATTAAAGTGAGTAACTAGCTCCCTGGTAAACTAAATGTGTCTGTCTACCAAATTATTCCCACTATATGAACCCCTGGCAGTATGCCCCGGGTACCAACCTAAAAGGCTTTAACACAGCAATCTTGAACAAGACATAAACCTTCTGGTACACTGAGCACAGAGTATGCTTCTTGTGCCTTCTCTGTTAAAACGCACTGAACAGTAACATGCGCTATTCAGACCATTCCCTACCATCAGTTACCCACTCCAACCGAGAAAAAAGCATATCCGGGTCTTGTTCACAAAACTGAGGAACCAGGCCTTCACCCACCAGCTACAACAAGGAGAAAGCTACAGAAACAAACAGGGACACATTACATTTGCAATGTCCAATCCCCAGTCTACGACTAGGTCCATTGATTGTCCCACTGGCCCACTGGACTTGCATGCCAGTGGGCTGAATATCATCTTCGGGTGGAACACCCATACATGAAGAACTCCAATCGTTTTTGGGAGATGCTGAGGGGTTTTTCATGCACACTGGAAGTAGAAGCCCCTTGAAATTTTATGGGGGATCTGACACTTCAGAGTGTCCTTCAGAGGCTGACAGGGCAGGCTGTGCCCCAGAGTTCTCTGTGTCTAAGGATGGATTTTTGAAGCAAACAGGCAAGCACATGCAAAAGTGGATTTCTCGCAAAATATTGCTCTGTGATTTTTGTTGCCAGACTTTAACAAGCCATTTGTTTCCTTAGTGCTTTCAGCAAATGACCTGCTTTGTTTCTTATTACTGATCTCTCACCTAGCCTGTATTACCCTGCTTTTGTGTATGATCTTTGCCTGCCTCTTTGACCTCAGCCTGTCCCATGCAGGTTTATGATTTCTAAACTGTTTATGGATTTTACTGCCTGGTCTAACTTCATAAAATGATTTAAATCTGCATTCACTACCACTATGTGACACTTAGCAATGTGTCTACCATTTAGAAAAATGTTTAAAAAATAATTTTAATAATTAACTTAATTTAATTGGATATATTTTTGAGGCTATTGCAGTAGCAGTTATTGCTACAATTATCTAAACTCATCAATATTACATTTATGTTTCCATAGGAAGAGTTGGATCCTTATCTCCTGGTGACGTTGTCTCCTCCACCATGCAGGCTTGCAGCATTCATCACTGTGTCCTGCTCTTCCTCACCCTCACATTCACCACTGGTATGTGCTATTTTGGGGCATGGCTATGGAAATCTTAATACACCATTTTTGAGTTTGAATAGTCAGCATACAGTGGCTTGCAAAAGTATTCATACCCCTTGACCTTTTCCACATTTTGTCATGTTACAACCACAAATATAAATGTATTTTACTGTAATGTTATGTGATAAACCAACACAAAGTGGTGCATAATTGTGAAATTGAAGAAAAATTATGCATGTTTTTCAAAATGTTTTACAAATAAAAATCTGAAAATTGGGTCATGCATTTGTGTTTGCCAATTCTTTTTTGCAAAATAGTTCAAGCTCAGTCAGATTGGATTGAGAGCATCACATGGATTGAGAAGTCTTGCCACAAATTCTCAACTGGATTTAGGTCTGGATTTTGACTAGGCCTGTATTTGGCTCCATCCTTCTTCCAATTAACTCTGACCAGCTTCCCTGTCCCTGCTGAAGAAAAGAATCCCCACAGCATGATGCTGCCACCACCATGTTTCACAGCTGTGTTAGTTTTCCCCCCACACATAGTGTTTAACATTTAGGCCAAAAAGTTAATATTTGGTCTTATCTGACCAGATCACCCTCTTCCACATGTTTACTGTGTCCCCCACATGGCTTGTGGCAAATTGCAAACCTCTTCTTGCCACTCTTCCCTAAAGGCCAGATTTGTGGTGTGCATGACTAATGGTGGCTAGTGGACAGATTCTCCCATGAGATGTGGATCAGTGCAGCTCCTTCAGAGTTACCATGTGCCTTTTGCCTGCTTCTCTGATCAATGCTCTCCTTGTCCGTTCTGGCAGTTTCAGCTATGTCTTGATAGGTTTGCAGATGTGCCATAGTTTTTCCACTTTCAGATTTTGGATTGAACAGTGCTCCGTGAGATGTTTAAAGATTGGGATATATTTTATAACCTAACCCTGCATTAAATGTCTACACAATTTTATTCCTGACCAGTCTGGTATGTTCCTTGGGCTTCATGATGATGTTTGTTCACTAATGTTATTTAACAATCCTCTGAGGCCTTCACAGAACAGCTGTATTTATACTGAGATTAGATTACACCCAGGCGGATCTCTATTTACTAATTAGTGTTACGATCAGACTCCTGGAGACAAGGCTTTTAGAGGGTAGAACATAAATAGAAGGGACTCTTGAGGCGGGCAGATCAGTGATGAGGTTCATTCCCTGGAGTGACCTGGGGGAACAAAGGACAGGCTGAGGGAGGATCTTCCCAGCAGGGCGATGATGAGGCGTCTGTTGTTCTTCAGCGGCCCACTGGATGGTGTTGACAGAAAGATCTGGCGAAAGTAGGGGTGCAGGCTGGTTCGAGGTTGAGGGTGCGTCCGCCTTAATGTTCCTGGACCCAGGACGGCACTTGGACGGGGAGTGCTTCACTTCCTGGGTCCTTGGAGGCTCTATGGAAATGGTGAGTTGGTCGATGTGATCGTGGGTCGGACGTTGAAGTCCCAGGACCGACATAGCCTGCTTCACTGGAGTCAAGGAGGTTTTCCACCTGGGACACAGAGGGCGAATAAGGCAAAACAAAATAGTATGCCCAGGCTGGCCACAGTAAAGACCGAATCCATCCGTGCTCCGTCGCAATCTTTCGGACGGGGTGAGTCGGACCACATCTACCAGCATGGGCTCAGGGGTGTCCTGCAGAGGTGCAGAAAAGGCAGGCCCAGGGGTGTCCTGCAGAGGCGCGGGAAAGGCAGGCCCTTGCAGCTCGGCCAAGCATCCTCTCCGCCGATGAGCGACATGGATGACCAACTGATTCACCTTTTCCAGCCCCAGGGAATCATCGTAGGGAGCAAGCTGCAGCCGGAGCGATGGCTCCAAGCCCTGACGGAAATGGGTAACCAAGGCCGCTTCGTTCCTCCCACTGAGCCCAGCGAGGGTTCGGAACTCCAGAGCATATTCCCGAATCTCCATTTTTCCATGGCGAAGACGATGCAGCTTTTCCCTGTTGGTGGACTCTCCCTCCGGTCAGCTGAAAACCTCTCGGAAGTGGGCAGTGAAATTGGTGTACGTGGAGACCACAGGTCCAGACTGCCTCCACAACCCTTCGGCCCATTGCAGCGCCCTTCCAGACAGAAAGAGATGACATACACAATCTTTCAGCGCTCTGTGGGAAAGAAAGTGGGATGCGTCTCAATGGCGAGGGCGCACTGCAACAGGACGCCATCACAGCAGTCGGGATCTCCGGAGTAGGGTGCGGGGTTAACGAGGGGACCCCCACGGGAACAGCGTGTAGAGACGTCACGATTCCGAAGCTGCTAGGGACCTTCATACCTCCTAGGACCTTCATAGGGCTTGGAATGCATCCGGAGAGAGAAGGGGCGTGGCCTCCATGATTCGGTTTTAGGTCTAGCCTTCTGTTATGATCAGACTCACGGACACAAGGCTTTTAGCGGGTAGAACATAAATATTTATTTACCACTGATATACAAACAGGCAAACAAAACAAGTCGCGATGGGCTAACAAAAGCAAACATGAAGGAGATACACAGGACCAGGAAGTGGGGAAAACTTCGGGAGAAGTTTTGACGGAAGATTGAAGGCTGCACGAGATGAGGAGACGAGATAGCTGAAGACAGGAGAGGGAATCTGACCCGCGCTGCTTCAATGGGAAAGTAATCCGGAGTACAAATCGTGAGAAGGAGTAGTTTAGACAACTCACAGCTCTAATGAGGCTAGACACTTGAAAGAGCGTTATAAAGGGAATCTAATTAGTGCAGGGAAACGAGGTGCAGGTGATAATCATTAACACTCTAGAGAATGGAAACAG
>JBCNYH010221633.1:0-15242 GCA_039654325.1 Tandanus tandanus | reverse complement strand
CCTTTTTGTGTATGTATATATATATATATATATATATATATATATATATATATACACACACACACACACACATATATACACACACCTATACACATACAGAGTCGTTGCTTGCTCTGGTTGCTGCTATTGCTGTTCTTGTTGCTGATTTAAAATGGCTGATCTCTTTGTTTGGGTATTCAAATTTCCCGCCAAAGAAGCACTGTGACACGTGACGTCACTCTCGCAAAGCCGCAGTGCATTTTGGGTCGTTAGCGCAATTTTGGCTGGTAAAAAAAATACAGTGCGGAACATAGCCAAGGATTGCTTTTTGTGTGAGAAATGGGACATTAGTGTTGTGTGAAAGGATGCAGTAGTCATTCGAACGGTAGAACAGTTGATCGTGGTGTTAAATCTTTCAGGTTTTCTGTCTGGAAATGAAGCTACGGGCAGCAGGTAGAGGATACAACAGAGACGTCGGGCTGCATGGGTTCCTACAGTAAGGACATCACTTTCACCAAAATATCGCCGTATGTGGGTGTTTGCTCCCATCATTTTCACAAAGGGAAGATGTTGTTATAAAAATAATGATACTATGTGCTGTGTAGCTGTCATGTAAAGTTACTGAAGTTGATGTTATGTCCTTGACGTTGGTGCTTAGCTAATGTTAAACTAGTGAACAACACTTGCTGAGGAGAGCTGCAGAAACTGGAGGAAATGCTGCCAGCAAATCTGATACTGCATGCTACTTGTACAAACTACATATCATGAAAGCTGAGACTCTGTAGATTTCAGCGATATACGTATCATTGCTCAATGTCAAAAACTCACAGAGTCAGCAGCCGATAACTTTTCGAGGAAATTGCATAGAACTGGCCCAGGGTTTTGAACCTTTTTTTAAAAAAAAAACCTTTTTTTATTCTGCAGTTTGTGTTAAAGTTGATACATGTAGTGTAGTGAACCAACATATCTGTCTACTTTTCATGCCATTGTAGGCCAACCTGCATACGAGATGATGGAGACTTACCCTGACTGAACTCCATCCCTACATCTGGGCCACACTGACATTAAACCCCCACACACAGCACGCTCTGCAAGACGAAGTAAACCAGTGACCTGCTAATAGTTTAGAAATATGACCGCTGAATCAAGTATAAAGTTTCAAACTGTGTTCTTCACACAGAAAATTCTGCACACATAAAAAAACCTCACACACAACAAATCTTTTCCTTGCCACTGTCGCCACGGGCTTGCTCATCAGGGATGTGTAGGGGGTTGTAAGAAAATGTTTAATTCCTCCTTAAATTACTTTTACTATGTAAAGCTGCTTTGCGACAATGTCAATTGTACAAAGCGCTATACAAATAAAACTGAATTAAATTGAATTGAGCAAATGCAGAATAATAAATGAACATGAGGAATGACAGAGGTAACAAACTGTGCATTGTTTAGTTTTGTTTAGTGCAACTGCAATGTTTGAGTTGTTATGAAAGTGTAAAAATGCATCTGTACCTGCTTTAAAAATAAAGTGTACACATAACATTTTCCATAACTGTGGTGTTTCTGACTACTGTTCTTCAACACGCTGACAAGCCAACAAGGTGCTTCATTCAGACGCCGGCAATGCAAGACCTGCAGCCACGACAAATGAGAGAGAGAACAACAATTTACAACAGTGCCAAACCATTTCATAACGACTAATAATAATATAATAATGACGGATTTTATTGTATTATGTTTCATGTTAAGGAAAAGCTCCACATCTTATTTTTATTACTGTTATTCGATAATTTAATTCAGAATATGTGATGATTTCTCTGTTATAACACTTTGATATTCATGACTGTTTTATGTTCATTACAAAGGAAATAAAATCATATAACCACGGTTTCTAGGCTGATACACTGACTACAGGTTTACTTGTTTACAGTTATTTGTTTTACCTTTGCTGTGACAGCTGTGTTTGCCAGCCCTCAGGTCGAAATTAGAACAGGTCCTGAACTAAGCCATTTGAGAAGTGTCTGTGAGCTTCAAGCGATTAATAATTTTAATAACTCTTCCAAAGTATTAGCACTTAAACTATAAACCAGATAGTTCGTGATGCCCCGGTAAGAAGTCGGAGGCAGCAGTTCTGTGTTAGCGCTCCAGCTGTTCTCAGGTCGTACGAATCGGTATTATTTATGGTGACCAACTTGGCCAAGTACCTGTCCCTGGCATCTTTGCTGAGTTTGTCTCGGTATGGTATCCTCTCGTTTGTGTTCTGTTTCTCCATTTACCACCTTTAGATGACTGCTAAACAATGCAATGCTCTCCGGGCGTTTGCTCACGTTTTGCTTACCTTTTGGAAACCATCCAAAATGGCGCCGGGGGCATGTCAATCACGTGACGGACAAAGACCGATACTTCCAGCTGAGCAGGCATTTACTGTAATTCGGCAAAACTTACACCATATTTCGCAAATACAGTGTAATTTTTACAGTAATGCCTGAGAGTGTAAAAACTACGGTAATGTGTAATATATACATTTTACTAAAATTAAGTCCTGATTTTATCTTGAAAATGTATCATGTTAAAACTCTCTCTCTCTCTCCTACTATATATAGGGCATGGTGGCGTAGTGGTTTGCATGTGCTCCTCACAGCAAGTGAGGCTGAATCACAGGCTTAAAGAGGTTGTTCTGTGTGGAGTTTGCATGTTCTCCCTGTGCTTGCATGGGATTCCTCCAGGTACTTTGGGTTCCCTCAACACTCCAAAGACACGCACATTAGGCTAATTGGTAGTTCCATACTGCCCCTATGTTTGAGTGTGTGCTGGCCCTGCGATTGTCAGGTGCAGCATTCTTGCTCAGAGTTAGCCTAGATAGGCTCTAGTCTCCCTGCGACTATAATAAAGGTTAAAATTGTTCAGAAAATAAGTGAGTAATGGGTGAGTGACTTTCAACATTAATATAAGTTTAACTACAGGATCCTGGAGGGGGCACTGCAGTTGAGGTGGCTCGGGCATCCTATTAGAATGCCTTCTGAACATCTCCCTAGTGTGGTGTTTCAGGCATGTCCAGCCGAGAAGAGACCCAAACATCGCCCCACATGGTGGAGGGACTCTTGGCTGGTCTGGGAACACCTTGGTGTCCCTGTGGAAGACCTGGAGGTAGTGGCTGGGGAGAGGGACATCTGCACTGCTTAGGTTGCTGCCGCCGCAATTCGACCCCAGACCAAGCGGAAGATGATGACTGACAAACAGACTCATTTTGCAAATATATTTTGTTTACATGAACAAACAGCGAAATTTCACCCACACAATTGTACAGTATTAATATTTTGTTGGCTTTAAACGCATGAATTCCTGTTTTTAAAAATAATTTTAAAAGCTGATAAAAAAAAAATATATATATATTAAAAATGTATCATTTAAAGTTATTCCTTTATAAATTCCTGTTATTATATTGACATTACTATTATAATAAAATCTCCACCCCCCCCCTTCTTTCATTAATACATTAATTCATTTGCCAAGGCTGCTTATTCCTACTAGGGTCACAGGGAAGTTAACAAATTTAAAATTATACTTACATATATTAAACTTCAGACAGAAGGGCCCTTTCTGAGCCTGGGTGCGAACTCGGAACCTTGTTCTGAGGCAGACATGCTAACCACTTCACCACTGTTCCACCCTATGTGACATGATATGACAATGTTATTATACTATATTTATTATATTGTAATTATTATTGTGGCAATGGGATGGTATCAAGGAGGTAATAAAACCAGGTCATGACTACACCACCTTGGGAATTTCAAGTAATTATGATTAACCTTACAATATTAATTTAAGTAAAAGACACACAGACAGGGGACTTGATTCCACAATTTTTTTATTTAAACAATTAATAAAAATACTTTATTTTCTAGTAGAGGTGAACCACAACATCCCAGCAAAGACAGTGAGCTCCCCAAGAAAGCCACGAGCATAACAATTCTGACAGAGTTACAACTAACAAGAATGGTGAACTTATGTTTGCGTGGTGTTTGAAAAAAACAACTTTAGAGCGTGCATCTCTAGAAAAAAAATACATCGCAAGACGTGGCGACAATCTGCCACTGGTAAATGGAAACAAGTTGACTAAATCTGTACAACTAGATGGGTCTCCAGTGTTTGTTGGTCCATCAGTGTTGTTTGATACTGATCACAGGCTCCTGGTGATGAATATCATTGTTTTTTCTTCAAAGAGAAGCTTTCATGAATTAAATCACAGATGTCAAGCACACTTTGAAAAAACTACTACAGACCATCAGGCGTTGAGAGATAATCTACTACTACAACAGAACAGAAAAGCTGGACAATGAATCTGAAGGACCGGAACTGGTTGATGTGAATGAGATGAATAAGCACAGTTAAGAAATATGCTGAGGAAGTATGTCCCAGCATCCAATTGGACACGAAGAAGAAGGAAAAAAAAAAAAAAAAAAAAAAACATGATATGACTCAAGAAAATGGTACGTGACCTGTGGAAACGTACTAGACAAGATGATGTTTGGAAGCTACATAAGTTCATCGAGCTTTAATGGAGGCAGTTAAATGGACTGCACACCGAATGACTGCTTTAAGCATCTGGCTGCGAACAAAAAATTTGCACTGGCAAAAAAGGTCACGATTCTCAAATCTAAATTGAATCCTGCAATTTCGAAGTCCAAAGTCAAGCAGCACTTCGAAAAGCACATTGAGCAGAGAGAGCTAGCTACACCATCAGAGCTTGCTAATCCGAGTGACTTCTCGCATATTGGGGCCATATCTATAAATGAAGAGGAGGTGCAGGAGGTTATGAGAAGCTTTAAAAACAACAAAAGCGTAGGAACTGATAAGCTGAAAACGGAGTATCTGGGGTATAATGAGAGTAAACACCTAATAAGTGTGATCTTGTCTCTGATGGTATTAATATGGACACTTGTTAAGGTTCCTGTCTATTGGCTTCATTCCAATAGTATCTGCTTAATATTTATTATACTGTATTATGTATTGTCACTACATTTATATTTTTATATTTATATTTGACTAACTATTGGTGTCCTTTACATAGTTATTGATATTTTTTCTTCCTGATATTTTTTATTCTTCTTCAAATTTTAGGACAGTCGTAACAAGCATTTCACTACATATTGTACTGTGTATGATTTTGTATGTGACAAATAAATTTGACTTTATATAAGAAGGGTGCCACAGAAAACTACCATGGTCTGTCCATTGGGGCAAATATGAGCTGCATCCTCGCAAAAATCATTAACCGATTTGAGGAAGCTTACGAAGTGCACATTAATGAAGCACAACATGATTTCCCCCAGGATCGATCAACAGCAGATGCAATATTCATCATGAAGTCCGTAATTGATAAGCTTGATGGCCACATTGACCTGTGCGCTGAGTATTAACATGTGCCTCAAGATTTCCTCTTCCAAGTGCTGAGGACAGGCACAACGCGGCTTATAGAGATATTACAAGCATTATACGTGAACACGACAGTATCCAGTGTGATGAAGACCAAGTTGATGTACATACGGGATGCCGACAGAGTGGCCAAAAATCCCCTTGTCTGTTCAATTATTTTGACTTTGTACTTAAAGTTGAAGCCAGTGAAATTGATAAGGCCTTTCTCTGGCAGATGGGGAGTTGATCTTGAATTCTGCATACCACATTTGTGTACTAACAGAGAACAATGCTGTCATGGCCGACTGCAAGGGACGGAAGTTGTTAAAAGGATTTTTCATGTTGATGTACTTCTGTTCTCCAAGTCAATCTACGAGACCAAAAATTCTTGAGTTTCATCGTTTCACCGAGCACAGTGTGACTAGTGCGACAGCTAAATTTAATCCTCTAAGTAACATCCTAACTGTTTGCAGGGTCTCCATGTGCAAAAGGAAAAATTGTGGAAGCATGTTTTTGATCTAGGCTTGTTTATGGCACTCAAGCGTGGTTTACGACTGAGAGACAAATGGTCAAACATGAAGTCTGCTAGACAATGCTTGCGTAGCATTGTGAAAGGAGATTGATGCTGGGAGGCCTGTGATGAAGAGGATGAAGCTTTTCACTTTGCCTACTCAAATGAAGATAAGAAAATACTACAGAGATCCCTGGCTAAAGATCAGTAACCTGCTGGGAGTTATGCCTGAACAGGAAAAAAGGTCACCCAGTCCAAACCCAACTCCGCAGGCTCACTGACATTCGTTTTGGCCTGCCCCCGCAGTGACTAAGGTCAGTGGGAAATTGAACTGTACTGTATTCACACAAAACCTTAGTTACACTCATCACATAATTATTAGGATATTGTGTTGCTGTCTCCTATTTCGCCACTAGATGTCACTGAAATGACACAGCTTTGAATGAATGAACCCATTTTCGATACAGTTGATGAAGTAGTTCATTGCTTCACTTGCACTTCACTAAAAATATCCCTCACAGAGCACATTGGGAGAAAATCGTGATAATAACAGTGATGCACGCTTACACAGAGCATTGACTGTAAAAAGAAATGGACAGAGTCTAACGTCACATCACCCATCGTGCTGTGTTCTGTTGCAAAACTGCCGTGTGGAAGCCCGGAAGTTTAAAATTTGCCATTGCCATCTTTAATTTTTGGCTCCAGAAGTGATTGGTGAATCTACCCGCCCATCCGGTCTATGTCACGCCCTATGGCTCCGCCACCTGTAGGCTTGGCAATATCAACATGACATTCTGCCCCGTATCCTCTGGCTGCTGTTGGTGTATAAGGTAAGATCAGCTCCTACCTCAGAAGATGGCTGAGTCTGCCTCGCAGTCTCACTAGTGCAGCTCTATACGGCAGGAGTAACAAACTTTAACTTCCCTTCAGTAGTCTGGAAGAGGAATTCAGGGTTTCCCGCACAAGAGAGGTACTAGGCTTTCGAGACTCCAGTGACACCAGAGTTGCATCAGCAGGTATCGAGGTGAGGACTGGCAGGAAGTTCAGAGCTCAAGAGGGGCTGGAGCTAGCGGAGTCCCGGCTAAGGCACAAGGAGCCATCCCACAGCCATGGTGTGACCTGGCCCAGGGCAAGGACAGACGCCATCTTGTCCCGGAGGAGGTGCGGGCAGGCATTGAGGATGAGAGCACTAGCAGGATGATGTGAAAGTGGCAGCAGGGGGCTTTAACGAGGTGGGAGGGAGTGCTGAAGAGAAAGCTGACCTGGAATGACATCTGGAAGGCAGAGCCACAGTGTATCAAGTTCATCATCCAAGCTGTCTGTGATGTGTTACCCAGTCCAGCCAACCTGCACGATGATATCTCCATCCATTGGTTCGGCTGGGATTCTACATGTTACTGGACTTTTCATCACCTACTTGTGGACTGCTGAAACAGTTTTTTTAATGTACAACAAACCTACAGACTGCATTTTTTATATACATGTGTGTATTTTTTTTAATTGTTAACTGGTTTGACAGTAATTTAAGCTTGCTATTAAAATAATGCAATTATTTCAATTAAAAATAAAGTTCAACTAAAATAACACATGATCTCAAATATTGCATGCAGAGCAATCATTACACAACACAGAGTTTTACCAAATATAAATAAAATACATACATAAATCTACATTACTGATTTAAATCACATTTAAATCCACTAGAACTATAAATCTGAACCTGAACTGTCATGGTGTCCTGATATGGCATTACAACAACACATTATAATTAAACTCGGGGACTAACAGGTTTTCCTCCCGACTGGTTCTGGTACTCTAACCCTAAACTCTAACCCAGTACCATTTGCTTGGTAAACACATCAGCTAATGCTACCGCTAACTAACTAGCTCTGTATTATTCATATAAACTAAACCAGAGAAACACCCAGCAGCTTATAGACTGCACTGTAAACATTATATTTCATTAAAAAATTCATATACTGTGCTTTAAAATTGGAAACCATCAAAAATATATATATATATATTTACTTACCGGAAAACTTGAGTTAGCCGGTGACGACACTGTTAGCACTGTGTACACACCGGCTGTCAATCACTTCATTCCAGAGATGTCAATAAAAGCGAGACACGCCCCCAAAATATGCGAACACATGGGTGTAATATCTTATTAACCGTGAGGTTATTAGAAGAAAAAACCACACAGATTCGATAAGAAGGATATAACTTAGCAAATTAACCAAAACGATTTGTGGGGGGAAAAAAAAAAAAAAAAGTCTACTGACTCAGTATTTTAGGTGAGCAACTGCGATTTTTTTTAAGTCTATGGAACGGAAAGTCTCTTGCAGCCAGTCCCTGGTGGATCCCGGTGGTATTGCACTTAAAGAGACTCCAGGAACGCCTTGCCGCCTAACAAAGTGCAGAGTCACAACCAGCGGAAGTCCGCCACTAAATACGGACCGTCAGAGGAGAGACAGAATTAACGTTCCGGGGAACACTGGGCGCGCTTTAAAAGCCAGCCACCGTACCCGATTGGCTAATGAGGGTCAGGTGATTATTAAAATTACACGCAGGAGACCCGAAAGTAAAAGTGAACCTTAGACAAACTCATTCTAATAACGCTGATATTCTGCTTCTTGCTAAATGCCTTTACCTGCAGTAGCTGTAATACCTTTGTTCCGGTGGTTTGTCTCTAATAGACAAGGCTTTACCAATTTTTAATCGTTAAACTTTATTTTATTTCTGTTTGTTTAAAGTTTATAATGTAAGATGAAGAATGCGGTACTGTATGTCACACTACTGTTCCTCCTCAAATCTTCTGTTCCTTCATCAGCAGGTGAGCTTAGAAATATGAGCTATCTAATAATTAGAACCCTGTTTTATAAAAGTGTGTTAGTAGTAAACCGTGTGTATACCGATGTGGAATAAGGTGTGTGTGTGTGTGTGTGTGTGTGCAACCCGAAAAAGTTGGGACGACTTTTAAATCACATGAGCCAATATTTTATTCACAACAGAACATGGATAACAAAACTAATGCTTAAACTGAGAAATTTTACAACTTTACGCACAAAATGAGCTCATTTCAAATTTGATACATGCTACGCTCCCAAAAAAAGTTGGCACATGGGCAAAAAAAATTCGAAAAACCAAAAAAGGTTAAAAAGATTAAGCTGGGAGGACATCTAGCAACTAACTACGTGAATTGATATCTGGTCTGTAACATGACTCGCTCTAAAAGGGATGTCTTAGAGAGGCAGAGTTTCTCAGAAGATGGGCAGGGGCTCTCCAATCTGTGAAAGAGTGCGTAAAAAGATTATGAAATACTTTAAAAACGAAGTTCCTCAATGTCAAATTGCAAAGGCTTTGCAAATCTCATCATCTACAGTGCGTAAGATCATCAAAAGATTCAAAGAAGACTTGTGGAGAGAGCTGATGGTAGAGAGAGCAGACACATAGTTAATTACTTTCCCAAGTCGGGCACAACAAACCCACGACACACTAAGACACACTAAACGCGAGATTATCAGTGGGGGGATTAAGCGAAGAGTCAGAAAAACCAACCAGAAGCAAGACAAAGCTGAGAAACTACCTGAGGAAATCTCTGAAAGCGAAGCTAACGAACACAAGGACGGTGCAACAGAGGGAATGGAAGGCCAAGACCACAACGAGACACTGCGAGTTGGGCTAGTTACAATTAGCAAAGGTATAAAATGACCTAAAACAAGAGCTGCGATAAGAACTAACTACTTTAAAAGATGAAATGAAAAGAAAGATGAAAGAAGAAATCAGTACTCTTCAACAAGCATCGACCGCAAGCTAACAGAAAATATAAATGAACTACAGACGCAGAACGTGAGTCTTGCCGAAGCACAGGTGCACATAGCAGAATTAGAAGAGTGGAAAATGGATGCGAGTGAAATGATGGCGGAAATGTTGGACCAGGCAAGAAAAGCTTACTGACCTCGAGGGAAGATAAAGGAGAAATAACATTCGAATCTTTGACATCCCTGAGGACACGGAGGAAAGCTCCACCAGCAAATATGTAGAACAACTGCTGAAAACAGAGCTACAGCTGCCTGAAGGAATGGAGCTCCACATTCAATGAGCGCACCGGGCTTGTGCGCAAAAACCAAGCCTGAATGCTGCACCCAGGTCAATCATAGTTAACTTTCTGAAGTTTCAAACGAAATAAATGATGCTTAAGAAAGCATGGAAGAGAAAAATTGGCAAAACATATACGTAAACAACAAACAAGTAATAATATGCATAAGATTAGGGATCCATATATCCACATATGAATGAGGTGATATCTACCCCAGAGGGTATCGAAAAAACCTTCCAGAGGTATTATCAGGATTTATATACACAGCCTGCATCTGCAGATGAACAATAAATGAAAGCATTCCTGAATTTACTGGATCTACCCCTTAGTTGGATCTACACAAAATGATAAATTTACAGCTGAAATTACAATGTGAGGTGAAAGATGCTATAAATACATTAAAAAAACAATAAATCACCAGGGAGTGATGGGTACCTGGCAGAGTGGTACAATATATTTGGGGAAGAGCTTTCACCGTTGCTTCTGACCTCCCTTTAATTGGACACTTCAAAATAATAAAATACCTACATCCTGGAATAAGGCAATAATCACTGTCATTCCGAAACAAGGGAAAGATAAAGAAAACTGTGCTAGCTACAGGTCAATCTCTATATTAAATGTGGACTATAAAATATATGCAACCATAATATCTAAAAGATTGAACTCCTTTTTACCAGAAATAATACATGAAGATGAAACAGGATTTATGAGACGATGTCAGACAAATGATAATACTAGAAGAACACTAAATGTGGTGGATCAAGCAAGAAAAGATAAAAGGAGCACTGTATTAGTAAACATCGATGCTGAAAAAGCTTTTGACTGCATGAATTGAAAATTCTTATACAAAGTATTGGAGAGATTTGGATTCAGCAATAAATCAATACAGTGCATAAGGACACTATCAACAGCCAACTGCTAGGATCAAAAGTAATGGAAGCTTGGCAGACAGAGTTAGATTGCAGAGATCAACAAGATAAGGATGATGTCTATCACCCACTCTAGCCAGACAGGAACAAGAGATCAAAGGAGTGGTGATCAATGGAATAGAACAAAAAAATAGAACTTTTCGCGGACGAGGTCATAGCTTACCTCGAGCATCCAAATAAATCATTATTTACATTGATGAAACTTTTAGAAACATTTGGACACCCATCAGCATATAACATAAATATTACCAAGACATATTATCGCTTATTATACTTACTATAATCCACTAAAAGAGATCTGATGTTTATTTAATTTTTATTGGAAACTTAAGAAAATTGAATATTCAAATGAATTATATTGAAAATTCACAATCAAAAAAGGACTATTTAAACTGTACAAAGCAAATTATGAAAAGATAAATCAAGAGACACATTGAACGATGGTCTGCACTAATGCTGGATTTTAGGAATTCAAACAATCAGAATGAATGTTTTGCCAAGGCTTTTGTACCTGTTTTAGTCCCTACCAGTCCCAGTTTGTGAGCTGGAATAGAATAATATCAAGGTTTGTTTGGGGAGGCAAAAAGCCTAGAATACGACTGGAAACTCTCCAGCTGCCAAAAGAAGAAGGAGGGATGAGACTGCCAAAACTTAAAAATACTTCCAGGCAACTCATCTGAGGTATATAGTAGGTTGGTGCAACTCAGATTACACTGCAAAGTGGAAAGAAATGGAAAAAGAGTATGGAAAATGCCCAATACAGAACTTATATAGGAGATGAAGAAACATACAAGAAGATTAAAAACCAAATAGACCCAATTACAAGGATTACACTAAAACTATGGTTCCACATAATTAAAAAATATGTTATGGAGAGATGCCAAATTATTAAAGTGGGTAGTATATGATAGCAATTTTAAACCGACTAGCTACGACAAAGGACAAACAGTGGACAACCAAGGGAATCACAGCATGGTGTGTTCTGGTGATGGATGGACGACTAGAGATTTTTCAAAATATGAAAGAAATATATGACTTTAATAAACGTACCTGCAACTTAGAGATTACTTTATGAAAGAGATCAGGATGGACCCCTCCTGGGAAGTGCATGGTGTGATCCAAATAATAATCAGTGCATACAAGAAAGCAAATATGGAATTATATCCAGGCTATGTGAAAGAATGATAACAAATAGACACTAAACTAAATACATAAAAGAACTAGAAAAGCACTCAGAGAGCACAGACCTCTGCCAAGGCTGCAAAAAATCTTTAAAAATTCCCTGCATCCAGACAATAATCTGGATCCCTGCCAAAATTTAATCAATTGTTCCTTGTATCATTTCTGACTCATCCTGAAAATTTCAAAATCTGCTCATAACCTTTTGAGTAATGTTGCTAAAAGACAGACAAACAAGCAAACAAACCAACGCCAGTGAAAACATAAACTCCTTGGCGGAGGTAAAAATAGGAATCAGAATTTAACATAAAAATTAGTGATGAAGACTAATCTACAGGCTAAACATGTGGAGAATACATCACACATCCACTAATTTGCGGATCTGGAGGGAATTCTCTTGGAAAAATCTAATACGCTTTTTTGTTTCACCTAAGATTAAGAGTAAACAACTAAACAAAAGTGTACCCTGTTGGTGAGATTGTGGAGTATTGGATGCAAGTCACTTTTGGAAATGTGATAAAATAACACAATTTTGGAAGATGTTATGATTTATTACTGAAAACGCTTGTTATGAGATCCCTATATCCTGTACAGTTTTGTATCTTTGTAACCTGTCTGAAGGAAATATTCAAGCAAAGGACAAATACGTGGTTAAAATATTACTAATAGCTGGGTAAAAAAAAAAAAAAAAAAAAAGCTATTACAAGGAAATGGGGAAAAAAGGACCCCCCCTACCCAGGATCAGTGGATGCAGATTGTGGAGAAAATTTACATAATGGAAAAGATGACATTGATTAAGACTACATGAAGCTCAACTTGAAGAAATATGGAGGAAATGGACAACATACAAGACAGAACAGTGACAAAGAACATAGGAAAAACCGGACTGAACAAAAGAAAATAGGAACATGGACAGATTGCTAAGAAAATTACAATCCGCCGTGCCATCTGCAGACGCCAACTAAAGCTCTATCATGCCAAAAGGAAGCCATATTTGAACATGGCCCAGAAGCGCCGTCGTTTCCTGTGGGCCAAGACTCATTTGAAATGGACTGTTTCAAATTGCGAAAGTGTTCTATGGTCAGACGAGTCCAAATATGACATTCTTGTTGGTAATCACGGATGCCGTGTCCTCTGCGCTAAAAAGGAGGGAGACGTTCCAGCGTGTTATCAGCATTCAGTTCAAAAGCCAGCATCTCTGATGGTATGCATGTTTTGGAAGGAACTATTAATGTTGAAAGGTATATACGTAAAGGTTTTAGAGCAGCATGTGCTCCCCTCCAGATGACATCTATTTCAGGGAAGGCCTAGTGTATTTCAGCAGGACAATGCAAAACCACATACTGCAGCTATTACAACAGCATGGCTTCGTCGGAAAAGAGTCCGGGTGCTGAATAGGCCTGCCTGCAGTTCAGCTCTTTCACCCATAGAGAACATTTGGCAATTTATTAAACGAAAAATATGTTAAATATGACCACAAACTCTTTAGCAGCTGGAAACCTACATCAGGCAAGAATGGGACCAAATTTCAACCCCAAAACTCCAAAAACTCATAACCTCGATCCACAGACATCTTCAAACTGTTTTGCAAAAAAGAGGAGATACTACACCATGGTAAACATGCCCTGTTATGTTATCTATGTTCTGTTTTGAATAAAATATTGGCATATGTGATTTGAAAGTGTTTTAGTTTTCATTTAATTCAAATTTAAAGAACGTTCCAACTTTTCTGGAATTTGGTTGTAGAACACTATGTACCTACTTCAATTCACTTCAGTTCAGTTTTATTTGTATAGCGCTTTTTACAATTGACATTATCACAAAGCAGCTTTACATAGTAAAATTAATTTATGGAGGAATTTTGAACATTTTTCTACAACCCCCTACACAACCCCCTACTTGTGTCATGTGTGAATTTTGACAAGGTACACGTCATAAATTGGGTGTACCAACTAGAAATGGCATTGTTAAGCCATTCAACCACATAAGATTAACCAGCCCGTTGCTCAGTTATGCTTAAAGACTCTTGACTATTAAAGGTGAGATGTGTGCCATGTTTCACACACATGTTCACTGTACTCATCCTTTTAAGTCCATCATCTGGGTACTAATAATGCACTGCGTATTAATTTACTTCAGTATGAATGCTTGTGTGTACTCAAAATGGAGTATAATATACAAGTGTGCAAATTGAGACAGTTGTGTCAGAGCGTTTGTTCGCTTTGGCCTGTTGCGATAATCAATTAATCACTCTATCGTATGAACGTGTTCTTATTTACATTTTGCTGCAGCTCACTTTCTCTCTGCTTTTTGTTTTATACCCTTTGTTGAATTGGTTCTATTTATTTGGGATGTATATAATAATATAATATATTATTATATCTTGGGTCAGTGGTGGCCTGGTGGTAGGGTGCTGGATTACTGATCCCAAGGTCAGGGGTTCAAGCCCCACTATCACCGGGTTGTCACTGCTGTCCCCCAGTGCAGCTAACTGGGTTATCAAAGCCTGGCCATGTCTCTCACTGTCTGTGGTGAGAAGCATGTAAAAGAACCATTGCTGACTTTCGTCAGGAGTAGGCTGCATAGCCGTCAGCGTGTTTCTGCCCTTCGATGGCCTGGCGAGCTGGTGAGGGTGTACTAGTGTATTAGTGATGGGCGATTCTTGAAATAATTGTTCAAAAGAATCGATTCATTTAAGTGAACGAGTTGATCGATTCGCAAATGAAACTGAATCGATTCACCAGCACTTTGTTAATATAACTGTCTATTATCATATAGAGTAACTGGAATCACTCATTAAGTCCCAAAGCCGGTGGAGGCGGAAGTGCTGTGTGATGCACTGTGCAGCAGGCGGTCTCTACGGCTGGATCTCTAATCGTATTGCGTAGTGAACTGCTGAATCACTGAGTGACCGAGTCGAGCCGAGTCGCTGAATCATTCAGTGAACCGCTAACTCACTGAGTCGTTCGCGAACTGATGCTTTGCTGAGTCATTCGCGAATCACTGAGTCGTTTACTAAACCTCTATCTAGAGCAGGGGTCACAAACTCGCGACCCGCGGGCCAATTGCGGCCCGCAGGACGATAGTTTGTGGCCCCCGCCTTAATATGAAAGTTTAATGTTACTGCGGC
>JBCNYH010221468.1:0-15275 GCA_039654325.1 Tandanus tandanus | reverse complement strand
TGGGTGGCTTCTTGGTGAGTAAATTTATTCTATTGTCCTATGCACATCCCCCTCATGCGCATTGAGCATGTGCGCCCGCAAATATGATCCTGTCTTCACAGCATCAGTACTAGTGACTTGCTGTTCTGGTTAAACTACAGCTTCAGAGTGTTCTGACAGGCCCCTGATTGTGTGTGAAGTACCTGTGTCAATAAACCTGTGTGTGAAGTGAAATGTCTTAATCAGCCCCACCTTTTCCCCGGCGCAGTTCTGCATTCATTTACAATAGTGTGTAATTCGTAAAAGTGGTGTATAAAATTAACAAATGGAAACTGTAAATCCAGTTCACATAATTTGTCTGCTTTCAATTGACCCCAGGCGACCGTGATTACCCACTTAAAACCTGGCTGATGACACCTCTCACCAACCCTCAAACTGACCAAGAGCGGAGGTACAATGATCTCCATTCCCGCACTCGGTCAGTAGTTGAGAGGACAATCGGCCTGCTGAAGGGACGGTGGCACTGCCTGGACAGCACTGGGGGTATGCTGCTGTACAGTCCTGAGAAGGTGTGCCGCATTGTAATGGCCTGCGGCGCCCTCCACAATGTGGCACACCGGCACGCCATACCACTGCCAGAGTAGCATATCCCCCCCCCAGACGAACCAGAGGCTGGAGTCATGAACGCACATCCTACCCGGGAGGCCATTCGGGCCCGGCAGCATTTGATTTCAACCATATAAAAGAGGCAAGGACACAGAATTCACTTTTTCACCAATGCATTTATTGATTCACGTATGTTTGTTAGAACGGCTATCAGCTGATCCAGGCAGTCATTTATGCCGCCGATTGCTCTCTATTTTTTCTTGTGACTCCAGCACAGCGTGGGTGAGGACATGGCCAGTCGGGTGGGCATCAGCAGCCGGTGGTTTGGGCGCACTGATGCCGGAGACGCCGGGGATGGTGGAGGAATCCCCCAATTCTGTGCCACGTGGCTGTGGCTGCGTGTCCTCCATCTCATTGGCTGTTTAAAAAAAATAAATACATCGTACTTAAACATGACTCAAAGTCTTGGATATCCTCTTTCTTGTACTGGCATGTTTAAATTTGTCTAACCAAATAGCATGCACACATTTACACATGAACCTCTATCTTACAGGGCTGTGAGCAGGCTATTCACCTGAGTGAGTTACAAATATGGACATATTTACATTGGGGGTAATCGGAGTCCCCCACATGCGCTCCCACCACCCTTGAAAGAGCAGTGTCACCCATGACTGCGGCAACTCTCTGCTCAAACGAGGTGAGGTCCTCCTCTCCTGTCCCCCCACCTGTTTGGGTCAGACTTTGGCGGTGGGCAGCCGTCCTCTGCTTAACGGCCACCTTTAGGTCTGACCACTTCTTTTTTAACTCAGCTTGTGTACGCCTTTCCGACCCCATGGCATTGACGGCCTCACACACACTCTGCCACTCAGACCTCTTGCGTTTAGTGTCGATGCCGGAAGACAGCGTGCCAAACAATACATTTTTGCGCGCCTCCACCTCGGTGAGGAGCGTCTCTACTTCACATTCTGTGAATTTTTTCTGTGAATTTTTTCACATTCTGTGAATCTTACTCATACTCTAAGGGTTTTCTGATCCTGTAAAGAGGGGAATCTCCGGTGCAGGGTTCATTTAAGTATGATTTGCATATTTAAATAGGGGCGTGGACAGGGAGGGGTCGGGTACTCCAACATGTGCGCTCAATTCCACGTTGATTCGGATGTTCAAAAGAAATGTGCTTGGATTCATGCGTTTCTGGATTTAAGGGTACGCCATTTTTCAGTAAGAATTCCACGCAAGTCTTTGTACATGAGGCCCCAGGTGTTTGGACGGAGCTAATGTCTAATGTTATCACCGATTAACTGGAGTTTTTCAGTAAGTATATATTTGTTTTTTTAATGGTTTTTAATTTTAAAACACAGTATAATAATTTTTTTATTAAATATAATGTATACAATACACTTGTCATGGCGAGAAGTGTCCAGTTTATGACACAAGAGACCCAAACTCGCTTTTCAGGTGTTTATTTAGCCTTTTGGAAAAAGTAGCTTACAATCACTCACACAAAGGAAATTGTTCCAAGATTGCCCCCCCAAACCCCCCATCCATCCAGTCCTGCATTGGCTTAAAGCGTGCCCATTCCTCTCTGATTGGTCTACCATTCTCTGGCTCTGATTGATCCCCAAAATTCCTCTTTTCTCCAATGACTAATTTCTAGAGTATAATTGGTCCATTAAGACCCCTCCTTTTAATTAATACCTCTGTCACAATTATTTTATAGTCAGCAGAGGGCATCAGATACCTTTTGATTGGTCCTTCATCCCCTAGCCTGCCGCAAATGCCAAGTTGAACTATGGCTCTCCTACCAAAAAAATGGCATCATATGTCATCTCGTCTTGGACCTTCCAAGATGAGATGACAGATTCTCCATTGGGAGAACTTGCTTAATTTAGCTTTAAAATCTATACTCAGCTTTAAGTTAGCAATATTTTGCCAAAAAGTAGTGTTTATTCATAGAAATGTTTATATACAGTTTAAGTAACCACCTCTGATAAAATACAAAGCTTAAAATAATTATGTATAACCTTTATAATAATCATGAAGAATCATTGCTGTTAGTGTACTAATGAAATAACCACACCAAGATTAAAAGGGTGATAAAGAGAAAATTTATTGAAAAAATTATTGAAATTACAAATCAATCAGCTTGTCAAGGGGGATTATTGGAACAGGAGGATCAGTGGAAGAGGAAGGAAGTTCAGCTTCCACAGGGGAGGTAGGAGAGTAATCAGTGGGAGAATCAGGACAAAAGTTAATGGGAATCTGGGCAATATTCTGCTGGGGAATCAGAGGAAGAATATTCAGGAGAGTGTAAGGGAATGAAGGAAGAAGGGGCATCAATTTCAGAATTGTCAAAGAGGAATACATTGTCTCAGTAGGATGACAGTACCAAAAGCAAACCTAGGTGGATTGTTCTTGGGCCTTACGCAGGGATTGGAGTGACTGTTCATAAGTAACAGCTGGAAGCTGGATGCAGTAAAGGCGTGGCACAGATAGGAGCCCAGGGGGTGAAGGTTGTAACCAGGTGGTGGAAAGGAAACCCAGGAAGTCAAGAAAGTCCGCAGATAAACAGAGTGAATTTCACAGGCAAATGCAGAGCAGGGTGCTTCTTCTCCTCCTAAAAAGGGCATGAGTTGACTGAGCTGTGGATAAGAAATGGGAATTTCTATGGGAAATTGACTCAGCATATGGAAATTAAAAAGAAGGAGGCGCCAAAGGGCACTGTGTATTTATGGAGGGGAATTCAGAGGGGAACTTCAGACCAGCTGCTCTCTCAGACTTGTACATGATTGACTGCAACTCTGAATAAAGATAATCTTGCTTTTCCTCATCTGCTGCATTGAGATCTTTAATTTTGTATTATAAGTATTTTGTATTATAAGTATTTGAGTGGTTACTGAGTTTTTGGGTAAATTCTAAGAGAAAACCAGAGAAAAGAGAGGGACCTTATTTCTACCTGGCGTTTGTCCTCTCAGAAAAGTCTTTGAGTTCCAACATATTATGGGTGGCCTGTACGGAGAATTGCATAAAGGAGGCTGACGTGAGTTCAACAACCTGAACTGGGACTGTGGTTACTGCGGGCTACAGATCCCTGGCATCTAACTGAAAAGGTAAGCAGACGTGGGACAGATTGCACTTACTAACTCGTTGACATCTTAGTGTAAATTGGGACGCGAAGCTTAGATAGCTCTGAAGGTCTAGCATGCTCAGACTGGTATTACGAACAATATTAGAATCCCCAGAACAGTGAAACGGTATTGCCACCTTACCTGTGTTTGACTTTGTCAGTGATCCACACACAGAGGATGACGAGCCAGAAATAGAGCTGGAAAGGCCGCCACAAAGTAATTATTGTGCAGGGTTGAAGACCACCATTACAGTTGAACCCAGGTGGGTGCTGTGGGAAAGCGGTCTAGCAACGTCAATATTAAAAGATCAGGTGAATTCTCTTGAAGATCATAGTGGAAGATATCCAGTGTGACAGTAGGAAAGATTTACACATGGTTGTCCTGGAGGCATCAACTGGGGGACGAGGAAGACCCATCTTTAAACTGTAGGAGATTTGGATACAGGGCTAAACAGGGGCATACTATGAGCAGGGAGGAGCTACCAACTACACCCGTAGGGGTGATATTCTGCCTCCACTAGTGTGTCGAATTAGCTTTACAGATGGCTAACAGTTACTCCAATAAACACCAGGAAGCATCTTGCTGTTTTGACATTTACTGAAGTCAACTGAATGTTTTGTAAAACTAACATACAAAAATAAATTTATTTTCCAGCAAAGTCATAATTCTTATTAACATAAGTCACATAAACAATGTAGAGTGAACAATAATATATGCCAAATGTATGCAAATCATTGATTTGGACTAAGCTACAACTAAAAAAATACAAATTGCTAATGACTAGCATGATGCTAATTTACACTGAATAACCTGTCTTTTTTCATCCAACTTTTTAGACATTAAACAACTTAAAATGCTTAATGTGAGTATCTAACATAAAGTTGCACCTTATTACAACATAAAACTCACAGAAAGATATTCTTAGGCAGTCAAATGACATCTAGCAGGATAGCTTATCACTGCAGAAACTTTCGACATGGCTCTGGAACTCACTGTGCAACTACAGTAAGCCTAGTAAGACAAACCTCAAACTCAAAATCAGAATTCTAACTCTATGGGGCAGTATCGGTGATTATGCTAAAACATAAAGAAGCAAAGAAAGATATTGAAAAGTACTTGAGAAAGTGGAATGACCAGACGAGGGGAATTGCAGTGGCCAATAACTGGCACTTTTAATGAAGAAAGATGTGAAAAGATGGACAGATTAGATAGCTGGGGAGAAATAAAAAGGAGCAGGGTGAAAAGACAGATAGAAAGAAAAAGATAGTAGAATGGTTTCAGGAAGAAGGGGAAATACAAAGAAAGCTTAGATAGGAAAGGGAAAAAGAATAGCCCACAGCACTACCAGGGGAGGAACCTGAGAAGCAGGAAAAGCCATCACCATACAGAAAAAGGCTTGTCCCATGTGCGAGATGGGGATTTATGTCATGAGCAAAGAGCCACAGAGAGTAAAGATAGTAAAAGGTCAGTTCCAAGGTGACGTGATATACAGACAAGATGTAGACGACGACAAAGAAGAAGGGGCAAAGCAGTACTAGGGACAGGGAGAGAGGCTCTACCCTGACATAGGGAAAGGCCTAGGATTGAGTGGAAATAGCCCAGAGTGGGATGTCTATGAGGAGATGAGTATGAAAAAATATGAATGGTGCAGTACACAGAGAAATGCAGATGAACCTGAGGACAATTCCTCAGATGATTCTCAAGCACACCTATACTTTGAGAAGAAGGTTGAGAAGAAGAAAGGTCCACCATCTAAAGCGGGCAGTAGAAGCAAAGACCCTCAGGTGAACTGCAGTGAGGATGAACAGGACTATGAAGAGTCCCAGTATGAAGGAGAAGAGTGTGTGATGCACGCACAGGGGGAAGCACTGCTCCCCAAGAACCAAAGGAGTAGACAGTATATGTAGCAAAAGAACGGACGAAAACAGAGATGAGATTGAAAGCGACGATGAATATCACATAGAGGGAAAGGTGAAACTGACACCAAAAAAGGGACAAAGGCTGACAATAAAATTTGCTACCTGGGCGAACGAATGATAAAATTGGAAAAGGGAGTCAATGACCACATTCTAACGGCTGTAAAATTTGTGGAACAAGCACATGATCAGACAAAAGGACAATTAGAGAAGACAAAAAGAACAGATAGATTGCCTAGAAAAAAGAACAAGACAAGGTGAAGAGCAGCGCAGCAGGTTGGAGCGAGAAATGTTTGAACAAGACCAAACAAATATGACACTCACAGCGGTCAACCAAAGAAGAGTCTCGGTTACTTAGGCTGAGCTGAGATGGATCCAAGAGGATCACTCAAGGACATGGCAAGGTTTCAACGGAAAATAGCTCAAGTGGAAAGAATGATACAGGAGATAAAAATCCATGATGATGAAGGAGGAGAAAGAAAACCGAGGAAGTGGGTGTTGCCCTCAGACAGACTGTTGAGGTGCACCGGTGCCAGAATAACCCTAGAAGGAGAGTGTGCAGGAGGATGCTCTTCTGAAGTTGAGGAAGTGATACAAAAGAACCTGATTGAATGGCAGGAAAGAGCAACACCCTAGTACCGGGTGATAATAAAAGGTCATCAGGTGGCCTATGTTCTTTGTTCATTCATGGACCTGACTGGATTAATCAGTAGACTGTGCAGAATCTGCGAGGGAGCGGATAAGTGGATTACATGGTTTGAGGAACAGACAATGGGGCAGGTAATAGCATTAAAAGACATTAAGGCCATATGGTCCCAATCATTAGGCAAGGCCAAGATGACTGAGATATTTGACAGCATTGGCAGGAAAAAGGAGGCCGAGGGACAGGAACATGACTCAAGTTCATTCAGAAAACACCGCAGCACGCTCTGGCAAGCCCTGAGTAGTGCATATCCGACATGAGTGGAACAGATAAAAATGAAAGATGAGAGCATGGCAGAATTTGTGTTAAAGCTCCAAAAGGCATGGAGAGAAGAAATGGGAGAAGCATGGGATGAAACAGCCCCAAGCCAGATACCGTTCCGCATGATGGTAAAGAAAGCCCTTCCAGCTGAAGTTCAAGATCAGCTGAGTGAGCTGGCCGCAGCAAAGAAGAGAATATGGAATTATTGATGAGAATAGAGAATATGGCACAGCCAGTAGCACAGCCAATGACTCAGACTGCACCCCCAGTACCACCACCAGCAGCTACGGTGCAAGCCATACAAGCTTACCCACCACAGCATGCGCAGCCTGCCTATTATGCGCCTCCGCCCATGCCAATGTACCCCCCAATCCAACAATACCCACTTCAGAACCGAGAATGGGGAACAATCATGGCAACAATCCTCAAGGGGAAGAGCTCCAATGAACCAAGGAGGAAGAGGAGGAGGATGCTAGATATGCGACGAGCCGAATCATCTGAAATGAGACTGTCCATATGCCTTTCAACAGGGAGTACTGATTGCACCCCTCAAAATCAAGGATGGCAATGTCAGGGGAGCTGGATGGGACCCTGGATGGGACCTAGCCAACCACCCCAAGGACCAACAAACTCGGAAGCAGGTCCCATGGGGCCTCCCCTGGGTGGCATGTGAAGAGACCCAGAGAAGCCAGAGGGGGAGCTCGTGCAATACGCCATCTTGCTGCACCCCACTCAGGAACCCACCGTCATCATTTCTGATTGACACAGGTGCAACATAAACAAGTATAGGATGAGAAGGTTCAAAGCTCCCCCTCTCTGGCAAAGCAGTAAAAACAGTAGGCTTCTCAGGGAAAACACAGACTTTGCAATTTACCAAGCCTCAAGAGTTAAATAGACAGGGAGTAACTGTGCAAGCACCATTATTATTTTCCCCAGATAGCCCAGCAAATTTACTTTGAAGAGATGTACTCTGTAAAATGGGAGCCAAAATCCATTGTGGAGAAACAGGAGTATGGGTAGAGCTCCCAGATTGTCTGATCCAGCAATGCCTTATGATGGAAAAGAGGCCAGAAATATGTATAATTGACAAAGTGTATTGGCTGGAATTGGACAGTACACGGAGTGGAATAAGGAACTTATATGAACAATGGAAGTGGCTCAGTAAAATGATGTATGATGAAGGAGGACTGAATGAGGAGTATGAATCCATGTGGGATGAATTGGTGTCATCAACGGATCATACTCTGAAAACTGTGAATCTCATAGTAGGACCTTAAGGGGTTGCTGCTACAATCCAACTACCATCACAACTCAGATACTGGTACCAAGTCTCTGAATCTGCTCCCCATGTCTCTCTGCTGATTGGGCAGAATTTTAAATCAAAAAATTAGTGCCAAAAGTGATGGAAAAAAGCCAGATGACACAATGGACACAGGTAGGACAGGGAGTTAGTGTATCACCAGAAAAAAAGTTTCTCAAAATAGAGCAAATAGCAGTAGACGAGGTAAAACCACAGACAGTTCCGATAAGTAGGGCAGAGGATGTGAGGATAGAGAAGGGTAGAACCAAAAAAACTGCCCCAATGGGCAGAAAATCAAGAACTTACTGAGGAAGACAGACATTAGTGTAGTTACCAGATCAGTTGTGGACGAAACATCCAACAGATGCAGGGGTAGTTAAAATACAGCTTAAACCAGGAGCACATTTGCCATATCAAAGACAGTATCCCTTTCAAAAGACAATTCCTAAGGAATTGATGCTTGTGCAATGCAAAGCCCAGCCTCCCCAATGTCGGGAAACATTTCACAGCAACGATTAGTCACATACCACAACCAGATGGGCCATTCAGAAATCTAGTGATCAATTTTGCAGACATGACATAAAGAAAAGAAGGGAAAAGGTACATTTTGGTAGTGATAGATCGATTTAGCCGCTGGATAGAAACAGAAGCCATGGCCAAAAATGATGCCAAGACAGTTGCAAAGTTCCCGTGTAGGGAAGTGATTCCTCATTTTGCTATTCTGGATGAGCTGAGTTCGGACAACGGTACGCATTTTGTGAATAAGGTAATGAAAACAATTTTGGAGGCTTTATGTACGAAGCACTATTTAGGTTGTGTGTGCCATATACAGTCTCAAGGGATGGTAGAAAGAGCAAACTGAGTACTAAAAGTAAAGATCACTGCGAGCACTAGGTTAAATTGGGTGCAGGCATTACTGTTAGCACTGATGAAAATGTGCTCTCCAACCAACAGAAACACTCATTTGACACCACATGAAATGCTCACAGGGCAGCCAATGCCAATAGCTTTTACTCGGGGACCCTACAAAGGCCCCTCATTGGGAAAACTAGAGGGCAAAATGTCAAGTTATGTGAGACACTTAACCCAAATACATAGAACTCTGTATCCACAGACCGTGCAGCCACACATAGTGTGAGGGTAGAGCAGGAGGAACTTCGCCAGGTGGAGAATGGAGACTATGTGTATATCAGGTTTTTCAAAAGGAAACATTGGAGTCAACCAATGAGAGAAGGACTTTACAAGGTGGTACTGGCAAGGCCAACGGCAGTCAAGGTAGAAGGTAGAGAGCATTGGTATAACTTGAATCATTGTTGTAGAGCCGCAGGAACAAAGTGGAAGGAGTCATTATCCAGACTGGTGCAACTTGCTCATTCAGAGGAGGACAATGAACCAGAAGACATAGTCCACCCAGATGCACCAGTATTTAACACGTGTGGAAAGGGAAAGAAACCTCAGAGAAGGAAAGAACCTCAAACTGTAGAATCAAGCAAACAAAGTAGAGACTGAAAGTCCACCGATTCCCATCTTTGAACCAATAGTACATAAGTTCTCAAGGGACCTTGAAACGATAGAGGGACTGCCGGTCAAACCCCAACCAGGCCCGTCAGGGCACAAGCCCAGACTAGGTCCATCAAGGTATGACCCATTTAGTACAGTCAACGTAGCTGACTTTGGTACCCTAGACCTAGCAGACTTGATTCAGGGTTACACCGACAAATCAGAATGAAAATAAAGCCAATAGGACGTAAACTGGTGCCAAAGTTATCAGAAACAGGCTGCCGACCATGACTGCTGCCCATGACACCCTATATCTTAAGAATCATGATAGCAGTCGATTATACACTGACAGTCGTTATCATTGGGGAACACATTCAGATAGCGGCAATAAGGCATGGAATGCCACTCGCCAATTTGACCCAGGAGAACTATACCCTTAATAACAATTCATGCCTTTCGTTCACCCAAAATGACCAACAACATGCTAAGAATTGTACTAACACACAGCATAGTGCCAGTATGGCTTGCAGTCCTGCAACTAAGAGCCTAACCCATAAAGGGAACAAGACTGAGGAGGGAAGTGAAGCAGAGAAATTCAACCCCCTGGCTTGGGAAGAATGGCAGGATATGCTGCCTCTTGTTGTGCCCAAATGACAGAATAAATGACCTGAATCATTAATAAGGCACACAGAATGATTGAAAGAAGCTCCCGCGGGATAGATATGGACATACTAACAAAGAGCTAATGAAACAATAGGCTAGGGCAGCCCTCATTGCAGAAGTACAGAGATCACCAAATGCCACATGGACATGGAAAAAGGGTACAAAGTGCTTTTCCCAGAGGATACAGATATATAGAGATTATAGAGATAATACAGTTAAGCTGGTCTGTACTGGAAGACCGTTTGTTATTGTAAACAGAGCATATGCAAAGCAGGAGGGCTGGGCTCAAGCTAAGATAAGTATACAGGGAAAGGAATAGCAGATAGTAATAACCCCAATCGAGAAGAAAAAGCCAAAAATAAGATGGTGATTCCAGCAGCGTACGATGGAGAATTAGAAAATGAGGCACAAGAGAAAGATAATACGATATACGATGAAAATGCAGACCCCACATCGGAGCCATGGCATAAGGCCCAAGCAAACATTTGGTATCAATGGGCCAACTACACAGCTAAAGATTGGGCTCAAGAAGGAGAGAAATGTATAGTATGTATGATGGGAAAAAAAGAAATTGTAGTTGGCTCCACTGATATTTAACACTGAAAATGTATGACATTCCGCAATAGACTCGCAGAGATGTATGGGACTAGGCTAGTGGGAAATATGATAGCAGAAGTAATGAAGAATAACACCTTAATCAATGTAACCGTCTTGACGTGGGAACTCAACAGTACTGACCTCTGCCCCTATTGGTGTATATTATAGGCAGGAGTAGGGAACGTCACCCAAAACTTAGTGAAACAATACTCAACTAGGTGGCCCCAGACCACAAAGTTGAAGCTGCCAAAGGACAGGATATCCTTTGTATGGGCAAAGAACCATACATTTGAATGTTATAGGAACAGGGGAAGCAAGCCAGTAGGAAACTTTACAGGAAGGTGTGGATGAATTTGGAATGTTACCAGCATGAATTTCTTGGCAAACGTGTTTCAGGATAAATGGGGAGTGGTTGAGGTGCAGAACAGGCCCAAAATAATAATGGGATGGCATAGAAAGATACCCCCTGTGCTGCAGTACCAGACAGTACTGCTAGCGGACATCTGGTGTATGTGTGGAGATATGCAATTAAGAAAGTCGATACCCAGGAACTGGTCGGGACTGTGCACTTGAGTTATGATAATCACCAATGTACAAATATTTAAAGTTGGAAAGGAAATTAGTGAAGCACAGGATGACAGTCAGCATAAGAGGGTTAGAAGGTCATACACAGGCCACCCCGATGTATACATAGATATTATAGGACAACCATGAGGAATTCCAAATCAATACAAAGCGTGGAATGAAATAGCAGCGGGCTTTGAGTCAATCATTCCCCATGTAACCATAAATAATAATGTTGAATGGATAAACTATATCTATTATAACCAGCAGAGAATTATTAATTACACAGACGATGCATTGCGGGCACTGGGAGAACAATTATCTGCTACTAGCCTTATGACTTTACAAAACAGACAAGCATAGGACTGGCTACTGGCAAAAGAAGGCGGAGTGTGCGTGCTCTTTGGCAAACAATGTTGCACATACATCCCAAACAATACAGCCCCAGAGGGCAGATGGGGAGGCTGGCTCGTGAAGATAGTAATGCACGTAGGAATAGTTTTGGTTGTCATAGCGCTACTATGTTGTGTAATAGATGACGCAGATGGAGACTTAAAGAATGAGGGACTGAAACCAGACTCTGTTCGCCTCATTCTAGACAATGTGGCATACTATAACTGAACAATGAAGATTACTGTACAGTTGCTGTTGTGTGTTGTTTCTATGTGTCCTGTCCATCTTCATTGTTTTATGTGTAGTCGTGCCTGTATATATGTTTGTAAATGTTGTGTGCAGGAGCTATGGCAACCCCTGTAAGCCCAGGCTATCCTCTTCAGTGTCCATGCTGTAGAGGCAGTCACCACAGGTGGAGAGCTCATCCCTGTGCAGAGCTGCAACCGGATGAGCAGGGAAATATCTATACGGTCCAGCGGCAGGTCCAGTGTGTTGCATGTTGAAGTATGATGTTCACCTTAAAAACATTGCATGACCATGAAGACCCAAACCCACGGTGGAGGGTCTTTCACCCCTGCTGTACAGACAAGAACTGGATGTGTGATATGGAGATGGTGCGCCTAGTCCACGAGATATTCAACAGAGCTAATTTTTATTACGTAGAAAAAACTTGGTATGTCCACAGGTACTCTGTAGCTGTTGTGCTCCCATGCAGACTCACTCTATATGTGGAAATATATCAACTTCGTTGATCAGTGTCTCTGGCAGAACTTTATGGCACACGCAATGCACATGGTTTTCTCATCACTCGCAACATTATGCAGTCTGGACTGGTACAAGTGGTGACTCCAACGCTGTTGCTTCTCAGAGAAAGTCATACAAAGTATTAATGCAGATGAACATATGGACTGCATTAAGGAGGCAGCAACGGATTAACCTGCCTTTACTAAAAAGGCCACATGAAATATATAAAACCCACTATTGGTGGTGGTGTTGATTCCTGCTGAACTTCCTATTTTTGCTTTGCATTAATGTGATGTTTTGTATATGTATATGTGTGTGGTGACCCTTTCACACAGGCTGTCGTGCATGATATGCGGGCAAAGTGAGGGCACTGAGAAAAGCCCTGTAATTGTGCCATGCCACTGCAAGGGCAGCCTAGGTTTTGTACACCAGACATGTCTCCAACAGTGGATTAGGAGCTCAGACACACGCCATTGTGAGCTCTGTAGGTTTGAGTTTATTATGGAAAGTAAGCTGAAGCCATTACACAAGTGGGAGATGCTACCAATGACGGCCAGCAAAAAAAAGGACTATTATATATTTGATTATGGTCAGCGTCATTGCCTACACTGTTTCAGCAGGAATACTGTACATCAAGATTAAGAGCGTGGTGACAAAATTAGGAAATATGCTCCAGTTTCTGCATTCACTCACAGTGAGTATCGGAATAGGGGGAGGACTGATTTTCACGTACCGAGTGGATCTAAATAGGGGACATAAGGGGGTCCTTAGAGGAGTAAAGATAGACATGAACTTTTCACAATATGAAGGAAATAAAGAAAGCTGTACGGGGTTATGAGATGTCACACGCCAGACAATGTGCTACCACTGTAAAATGTCAAGCTATGCCTTCTGAGAGGCCGCATTAGTAATAGTGTGTAATGCTGTTTTCTCTAGGAAGGACAGCAGTGAAAATTTCCCTCAAGTCCAACCTGTCAGCGTCTTCACGATTATCTCCAGTAGAGAGCGTATGTGTATTCTCATAGCGCTCTGCATCCTGCATATTAATCCAAGTACTGAAGCCTGTACGCAAGCTGAATATGAGCTTTACAGGGAATGCTGCCCTATGTGTTCACCAGGTAACCGAGTCTTTAGACATTGTACTGAATTTTTCAGCATGACATGTAAGCAATATACAGGATTAATGTACACTGATGAGCCCAATGGTTTTTCGAGCTGTAACAACTGCATGGTGTGCACCACTCAGCAAGGACTAAAAGTAAAAAAGATGTGCACAAGGACTTCAGATACATTATGTGAACCACTTGAAGGATGTTATTGTACTAACAAAAGTAACGGCTGCAGTAACACTGCAAAGTACACAAAGTGTATCTTGGACAATATCTAAAGTAAAAAGGGACTTGAGACAAAGATGTGGAATGTGCAAATTGCCCAAATGGAACATACTGGAATGACACTTTTAATGAATGTGAACGGCATGTAGACTGTGTGGCATGGGACCTATTTGAAATAATACCTGGAACAAACTCTACCGATGCTGTGTGTGGAGGTGATCGCACAGACACTGTGATAGGGGGAGCTACAACAGCAGTAGGGGTAACTGTAATTGTTGTGGCTGTGACAGTCATATGTAAAAGAAGACACAAGGGATGTGCACCAGAGTATGCCTTTCAGGCAGCAGGCACAGACGAGGAAAACAGGCTTATGGACAATCAGATACAAAATGGGGACATGTGCGTGTCTGTGCACTCAGATCATGTGACCTCTTCAGACAAAGATGGTGGTACAGTTTGGTGCCAGCAATCCTTGAAAGAAAACCATGCCTCATCTAATAGGGCTAGTGTGCATGATAACTATGTGTATACTAGGGATGATGTTAATCCTGGAAGCTATAACCACACAGAAATGATAAAACTAAAGCGCGTACATGATGAATGTGAGACTTAAGAGTCTCAAAGGGGGGAGTGATGAGAGAAATCTTATATCTTGCTTAAATTAGCTTTAAAATCTCTACTCAGCTTTAAGTTATTTTTATATAATATTTTGCCTAAAAGAAGTGTTTATTCATAGAAATGTTTAGATATAGTTTAAGTAAACAGCTCTGATAAAATACTAAGCTTAAAATAATTACATATAACCTTTATAATAATCATAAAGAATCATTGTTGTTAGTGTACTAATGAAATAACCACACTGAGACTAAAAGGGTGATAAAGAGAAAATGTATTGAAAACATGAAATTACAGATCAGTCAGCTTGTCAAGGGGATGATTGGAACAGAAGGAAGAGGAAGGAAGTTCAGGTTTCACAGGGGGAGGTAGGAAAGTAATCAGTGGGAGAATCAGGACAAAAGTTAACAGGGGACTCTGGGCAATATTCCGCTGGGGAGTCAGAGGAAGAATATTCAGGAGAGCGTAAGGGAATGAAGGAAGAAGGGGCATCAAATTCAGAAGTGTCAAAGAGGAAACCCTCAGCCTGGGCCTCAGTAAGATGACAGTACCAAAAGCAAACCTGGGTGGATTGGTCTTGGGTCTTAGGCAGGAATTGGAGAGACTGTTCATAAGTAACAGCTGGAAGCTGGGTGCGGTAAACTCTGAGTTCTGACAAAGGTCTTATCTTGACGCCAACTGGTCAAACTCCTTGTGTATCTGTCTTCTGTATGCTGAAATCTGGGATTTTGAAGACTAGTTTACATTAAATTTCATTTATCAGATGGTCACGTCCCCACATTTGTTATAGAGCTAGAACATGATATTTCCTGTACAGGTTTGGCCGAGCAAGTTCAAGTTCAAGTTGAAGAAGCTTTATTGTCATTACAACCACATATAGCTGACACAGTACATAGTAAAACGAAACAACGTTTCTCCAGGACCAGGTGCTACATAAACATACAACAAGGATCAAATCAAAATTCGTACAACAAA
>JBCNYH010221278.1:0-15303 GCA_039654325.1 Tandanus tandanus | reverse complement strand
GCATATAAAACAAAGAAGGTAGACAATAACAAGAAATATACAAACAATAAACAGAATTAATTAAATATTTCCCTTCAGTATACCAGTTAGCATGGAAGGAGAGTATCCTAGCAGCAGCCCAGCGCTCTTCGTGTTTTAGCAGCTACATCTTTTATTTTCTTTATCTTGTGCACTCTTATTTTCTTTTCCGTGCTCAGTCCCTGGTCCCAGTCCCAGTCCCTGGCAGCTGCGCATGTGCAGTATAGCATGGCCGAGCTGCTCATGGTTTTGAATAATTACTGCTCCACATCTGACAATAACAGCAACTGGGACTTCATTCCGACAGAGATCTGTAAGCCTGAGGTTCTCAGTGTTGGCGCAGGCGGCGGCAACACAGGAAACAGAAGAGGGGGAAGAGAGTGGGGCTAAGGGCTATGCGAAATGCTAACCCCTACCAGCCATTCCGAGCCTCTCCATTCACCTCTCTCTATCCCTGATTCCTGCTTATATATCTAAAACCTGTAGCCAAACACCAGCAGTTAAAACAGTCCAGGTGTGGACTGAGGAAGCCACCACAGCTCTACAGGACTGTTTTGACTCCATAGGCTTGGGAATATTCGCAGAGGAGACAGACCTGGAGGGTCACACATCAGCTGTGCTCTCCTACATAAACTACTGCACTGAGAATGTGACCACAACAAAGACTGTTAAAGTGTTCCCGAACCAGAAACCGTGGTACAACGGTGAGGTGCACACCATGCTTAGAGCATGGGATGATGCCTTCAAGTCAGGAGACCAGCAAGCTTACAAAGAGGCATGCCAGACCCTGTGAAGAGGTATCAAAGAAGCTAAGCGTAAATATAAACAACTCATCGAAGAGCACTTTGACAAGACCAACACTAGGAATATGTGGAAGGGGATCAAGACACTCATTAGCTTCAAGGACAAGCACACATCAGCAGACTTCCCAGACAGCACCCTACAGGACACCCTGAACCAGTTCTTTGCTCGCTTCAACCAACACCTGTCATGATCTTCCAGAAAGGGGCAACGACCTCATTCAGCTGCAGCAGCACCAGATCAGAGCCACCCTCCACAGAGTCAACGCAAGGAAAGCTACCGGTCCAGACGGAGTAGCAGGAAGGGTACTTAAAGCATGCACAGATCAACTAGCAGGGGATTTTAACTACCATGTTTCACCTCTCACTACTGCAATGTTTCCCACCTGTCACCATCATTCCAGTGCCGTGAGTTGCCTGAATGACTATAGCCCAGTTGCCCTAACCCCCACCATCACCAAATGGTTCGAGAGACTTGTCTTGTCTCACATTAAGGTTGCTGTACCTGCTGATCTTGATCCACATCAGTTTGCATACAGAACAAACAGGTCAACAGAGGATGCCATCAATACAGCCCTGACGCACTTGGACAGCAGTTACTCCTATGTGAGGATGCTGTTCGTAGACTTCAGCTCCGCTTTTAATACAGTCCTACCACATAAACTTGTTCAGAAGTTGGACAATCTGTGCCTAGGGAGCACTGTGCACCTGGATACTGGACTTTCTTAGCAAAAGATTTCAGAAAGTCAGGATCTCCTCCACTCCCATCTTGATCACAGGAACACCACAGAGTTGTGTTCTCACCCCCTCCTCTTCACACATGACTGTTCTCCCAACAACACCATCATCAAATTTGCAGATGACACCACCATCATAGGTCTGATCACAGTTAACAATGAGTCAGCTTACAGGAAGAAGGTCCGGCATCTACGGCGATAATGCAACAACAAAAACCTGGACCTTAACACATCCAAGGCAAAGGAGATGATAATGGACTTCAGGAGATCTAAACAGACTGAGCACTCTGCCCTCTATATTGATGGAGAGGAGGTAGAGAGGATGGATCTCTGCCGACTTCACCTGGACTACAAACATCTCTCACCAGGTGGGGAAAGCACAACAAAGGATGTATTTAGTCAGAAAGCTCCGACAAGCCCATCTACCCCGACACATACTAACAAACTTTTACCCCTCCGCCATCGAGAGCCTCCTGACCTACTGCAGTTTAGCAGCTATACTGCAGAGGACAGGAAGGCCCTGCAGCGGGTGGTGAGTAGAGCAAAAGGTACAGGATGCTAAAAACTAAAACTAACAGACTCAAGAACAGCTTTTAACCACAAGCTGTTAAATGTGCAACCCCACCACCACCATTGTCACACACACACTGATTGAATAACCATCATTCAGACGATCTTCCCGGACAGTGGAATATTATTCTTTATGTACTCATGTTTAGAGCAGATCTTGAACATCATATAACATTTTAGCATCATGCACCTTATGATTAAAAAGCTCTACCTCTCACCCTGTGTGTACCATGCACCTTTGACATATCACACACCATCTGTGTATGTATGTACGTATGTATATGTGTGAAAAATATTAAAAAGATATTAAGAAAGTCATTTAAGGTGCATAAACAAGCTCTGGTTAGTCCAGAAAACAGTGGCAAGAGTCCTTCCTAGAACCAGAAGATATGAACACATCACCTCTATCTTGGATCACAGGCATCTAGAAATAAGGTTTCTGATTATATAGTAGCTTTGAATGGTTTTTCAGTTTCATCATGTGAAGCAGTGAAGGACCTTGGTGTGATTATTGACCGCAGTCTTTCATTCATTCATTCATTCATTTTCTAAGTCACTTAAATTCTAATTAGGGTCGCCGGAGGCTGGTGCCCATCTCAGCCGACTCTGGGCGAGGGCAGGGTACACCCTGAACAGCTCGCCAGGACATTGCAGGGCCAACACACGCAACCATTCACACTCACACTGAGACCTAAGGGCAATTTAGAATAGGCAATCAGCCTACTGTGCATGCTTTTGGACTGTGGGAGGACACTAGAGTACCTGGAGGAAACCCACGCAAGCACGGGGAGAACATGCAAACTCCACACAGAAACTCCCGAGCCCAGGAATCGAACCCAGGCCTTCTTGCTGTGAGGCTTATGTGCTAACCACTGAGCCACCGTGCTGCCCTGGCTATAATTTGAAGCTCATGTAGATAATGTTACCCAGATAGCCTTCTTTGATTTCAGGAATATTAATAAAATTAGAAATATGATGTCACGGCATGATGTGGAAAAACTTGTTCATACTTTTGTTACCCCAAGATTAGATTATTACGCATTACTGTCTGGATGTCGAATAGGTGCATGAACAAGCTCTGGTTAGTCCAGAAAACAGTGGCAAGAGTCCTTCCTAGAACCAGAAGATATGAACACATCACCCCTATCTTATCTTCACTGCACTGGCTCCCAATTCAATTTCACATCACGTTTAAAATACTTCTTTTAACCTATAAAGCACTTAATGTTTCTTTGCAAATAATGTTACTCTGCTCCAAGGGGCAGAGCTTTCTCTAACAACTCATGGAGTAACCTTCCAGTTAATGTTCGAGACTCAGGCAGTCTCACTGTTTAAGACTAGGCTGAAAACTTATTTAGTCAAGCATTTTGTTTATAGTCTTTTATTAGGTAAAATATCAGATCTGGGGATTCTCAGGCATAGAGAGTTATGGTAAACTGTGATCTTGGGATGCTGTCACTCCTGTTGTGACTTCTAGTTTGTTGTGACCATCATCTGGTGAAAATATTATATGGTGACTGTGTTATCTGGTGACTGTTTTATTTGGTAACCACTTTATGTTGTGACCATGCTATGCTATAAGAGAGTTATCTGATAACCATGATATGTAGTGATGGTGTTATCTGGAGACTGTGTTATGTGATGACTGTGTTGTCTGGTTTTATGTGGTTACTGTTTTATGTGGTAAACATGTTATCTGGTCAGTGTGTTATGTGGTAAATTGTAGTATGAAAATGTTATTTAGTTTTATGTGGTGACTTTTTTATTTGTTAACTATGTTAAGTTAAGTAAGAATGTTAAGTAAGACCATGTTATGCTATTAGTGAGTTATCTGGTGACCATGATTTGTGGCAATTGTGCTATCTGAGACTGTGTTATGTTCTCTGTTAATTGTATTATGTAGGGACCATGTAACTGTGTAATCTGGTGACCATAATGTGTTGACTGTGTCATGTGGTAAACAAGTTATCAGGCCAGGGTGTTATCTGGCGACTGTGTTATGTGGTGAATGTGTTATCTGGTGACTGTGTTATCTGGAGACTGTGTTATCTTGTGACCATATTAAGTGGTAACTATGTTAACGGTAGACAATATTTTGTGGTGACTGTGCTATGTGTTGAAAGTTTTATCTGGTGACTGTGTTATCTGGTGACCCTGTAATATGGTGACTGTGTAATCTGATGACCATGCTATGTGATGACTACATTATGTGGTGACTGGTTTATGTGGTGATTGTGTTTTGCAGTGCCTGTGTTGTCTGGTGACTATGTTATGTGGTAACAATGTTATCTGATAACTGTGTTATGTGCTGACTGTATTATTTGGTGACCATTTTATGTGGCATTTGTGGGATGTAGTTTTCTGGTGACTATCTTCAGAATCAGAATCAGAATACTTTATTGACCCCGGAGGAAATTACAAATACAGAATGAACACTATCAATGAGTAATATGTACAGTTATAGTTATAGCAGTTATAGCAATTATACAGTTATAGCAATGTAATAAATAGTAAGTGTAAGGCAAAAAACAAAAGTTTAATACTCGATGTAGTTGCTATATGCAGGAGTTGTACAGTCTAATGGCCACAGGTAGGAATGATTTTTTTGTGTCATTAAGTGGTGCATTTAGGTGGCATCAGTCTCTCATTGAACATGCTCCTGTGACTGATCAGCAGGTTGTTAAGCGGGTGTGAGGTATTGTCCTTAGACCCTTGATATATCTAAAAGCTTAAGTCACATTTTTCATTCATTCAACCAACTGCTTCATCTTATTGGGGTCGCAGGAAGGCTAGAGCCTATCACAGCCAAATCCAAGCAAAGGCAGGGTATATCCTGAACAACTTGCCAGTCCATTACAGGGCTAACACACACAGACAACCATTCACACAATACTTCCCACCCGCTTAACATCCTGCTGACCAGTCACAGGAGCACGTTCAATGATACCACCACTGAACGACAAAGGAAATCATTCCTATCTGTATCTTATGTACATTTGTACATTTATGGCATTTAAATTTTTTTTATACAATTGAGCAATTGAAGGTTAAAGGCCTTGCTCAACGGCCCAATAGTGGCAGCTTGCTGGTACTAGGACATGAACCCCTACCCTTCGGATCACTAAGCCAGATCCTTAACCGCTAACATAGTGATAATGTGTTCTCTGGTGACTATGGTGTGTGGTGACTGTATTATTTGGTGACAGTGTTAACTGGTGACCATGTAATCTGTTACCCATGTTTTGTGGTGACTGTGTTATCTGGTGACTGTGTTAGCTGGTGACAGTATTATCTGGAGACCATGTTATCTAGTGACTGTATTATTTGGTTACCATGTTTTTTGATGACTGTATTATCTGGAGACTGTTATCTGGTGAGGGCGGCACAGTGGTGCAGCGGTTAACACGTTATGTAGGGATTGTGTTATATAGTGACTGTGTTATGTGGTGACCATTTTATGTGGTAACTGTGTTAACTGTTGACCATGTCTTGTGGATACTGTGTTATGTGGTGAACATGTTATTTAGTGACTGTGTAATCTGGTGACTGTGTTAACTGTTGATCATGTTTTGTGATACCTGTGCAATGTAGTGAACGTTTTTTATCTGGTAACTAAGTCTGACTTATGTTTTTTGGTACATTTACAGCATTTCTAATTTTTTTTTATATACAATTGAGCAATTGAGGGTTAAGAGCCCTACTCAAATGTCCAACAGTGGTAGCTTGGTGGTACTGGGGCTTGAACCCCTGACCTTCAGATCAGTAAGCCAGAGCCTTAATCACTGTGCTACCATAGTGACCATGTGTTATGTGGTGACTTGTTATGTGGTGACTGCATTATCTGGTGACAGAATTATCTGGTGACCGTGTTATCTGGTGACTGTGTTATGTGGTGACCGTGTTTTTTGATGACAGTCTCCAAATAATACAGAGTTACCTGGTGACTGTGTTATTTGGTGACCGTGTCATGTAGTGACTATATTATCTGGTGACCGTGTTATCTGGTGACTGTGTCATGTGGTGACAATGTTATCTCGTGACTGTGTCATGTGGTGATTGTGTTATGTGGTGACTGTGTTACCTGTTGACAATGTTATGTGATGGTGTTATATGGAGAACTTGTTTTTTAATGGCCGAGTTATTTGGTGACAATGTTATATGGTGTTATGTGGTGACTATGTGACCGTTTGTGTTTACATACAGTATACATTGAGGAGGCAGCATCCTCCTCAAAATATGTTGTTGGGTGCCCATTTAGCCAGCTGTGTCTCAAAATCAGGTGGTTAGTGCCCTCTAAGCTGGCAGCATTGCAAAATAGGCAAGTAGGTGACCTCGGAGCAGGCAGAGTCCCAAAATCATGCGGGTATGTGCCCTTTAAGCTAGCAGCATCCAAAAACCAGGCAGTTGGTGGCCTCCAAACAGGCAATGTGCCAAAAACAGGCAAGTAGGTGGCCCTCAAAGCAAACAGGAAGGAGCATCCCAAAACAGTCAGATAAATGCTTCTCGAGATTGCAGCAACCCAAAAACAGGCAGTTAGGTGTCCTGTAAAAGGGCAGAAAAGGTGGGTTGTTGCCCTCCGAGCAGGCACTGTCCCAAAAACAGGTTGCTAATTGTCCAACTAGTGGGAAGCATTCTGAAACAGCCAGATAAATGCCCTTTAAGATTTCAGCATCCCAGAAACAGGCAGTTAGGTGTCCTGTAAGAGGACACTGTCCCCAGAAAAGGTGTGTTGTTGCCTTCTGAACAGGCACTGTCCCAAAAACAGGTGACTAATTGCCCAATAGGTGGGCAGCATTCTGAAACAGCCAGATAAGTGCCCTTTAAGATTTCAGCATCTCAGCAACAGGCAGGTCAGTATCCTTCATCAGAATCATTTTAATTGCCAGGTTTGTGCACAGAAACAAGGAATTTAATGCTGGTTTAAATCACTCACTGTACAGAGAAGCATTTATGTAGGTTTTTACAAGAATTTAGGCAAATACAGATAAATACAAGTGGGGAAATAGACAATGAGGAAATATGTGCAAAATAGCAAAAATGCAAAGTGACATAAAATAATACAGTATAGTGCAGAATTTATTTACAAAGTAGTTTATTTACAAAGTAGTATAAAATAAATGTACAGTATAGTGCAGAATTTATCGACTCTGACACTTTGTGCAAACCAGTATCATGTGTTCATGAGGTAGATTAGTGGATAAAAACACATGTGAGCAGTGGATTATTTTACAATGGTTTTCTGACAGTTCTGACAGTGAGTTTTAACAGTTCAAGAGAGCAACAGACTGGGTGAAGAAACTGTCTCTGTGCCAGGTGGTCTTGGTGTACAGTGCACTGTAATGATTTCCAGAAGGGAGAAGTTCAAACAGTTTATTCACGGCATGTGAGGGGTCCGCAGACATGCTACCTGCCCTTTTTCTGACCCTGGACTGGTGCAAGTCCTGGATTGGGGGGGATGTGATACTCCCCAGCCTATCCTGTTGCCACCTGTCAGTCAGGAAGCTGGTGATCCACCAACAGGTGGAGACAGGAACTGTGAGCTGGGAGAGTTTCCAGTGGAGGATTTCAGGTATGATGGCTAAGCTGAAATCTACAAACAGCATCCTTGCATATGTCCCATGGGAGTCAAGGTGATGCAGGCTGTAGTGCAGACCCATGTTGACTATGCCACCTTGTAACCTGTTAGCCCTGTAGGCAAACTGCAGGGGGTCTAACAGGGGACCTGTGATGTCTTTCAGATGGTTCAACACCAGTCTTTCAAAGGATTTCATGACCACAGACATCAGGGCAATGGGCCTATATTTATTCAGACTTGCAATTGTGGGCTTCTTGATGACCAGAATGAAGGTAGAGCATTTGAAGCAAGAGGGCACTTTACACAGCTTCAAAGATCAGTTAATGATCTGGGTGAAGATGGGTGCTAGCTGTTCTTTCCGGTTTTCGGTTTCTGAAAGAGCCATCTCACATCTCCTTTGCAGATCCTTAGTATAGTCAGGGGCACGGGTCATAGACTTTTTATGTGGGTGATAGGTGTTGGTAAGGACTGTTTGAATCTACAGAAACCATTCAGGTCATTTGTGAGTTTGGAGTTTTCCACAGGGAGGGGGGATGGGGTCCTGGAGTTGGTAATGTGCTGTAGGCCTTTCCACACTGACGCAGGGTCATCAGCGCGAGTTCATTGATGTCTGTGGTAGCAGCTTCAAAAACACTATAATCAGTGCAGTCAAAGCATGCTTGTAGCTCCAACTTTGACTCCTCTGTGCACTTCTTTAAAGTCCTCAAAAACAGCATCGTCCCAAAAACAGGCAGGTAGGTGCTTTCCAAGTGGGCAGGTGGCCTAGTCTCCTTAAAACAAGTGGGCAGTGTTTTGTTCCCTGCAAACTTTACTTTAAATAATCAATTACAAAATAGGTCGTTTGTGTTAGCTCTCCTTCAAAGCCCATTTTATTACTTACAGTGTCAGGTTATCTATTGATACCAGGTTATAGGAAGTACACTTTTGTTTGTGATCAGCACTGTAAGCTAGTTGATATCAAAAAAGCCTAACCCAGTAAAGCATAACAGACCTCATCCCAAAACCAAGCAGGCACCTTACATTCAATTCAGATTTATTTGTTTAGCACTTTTTATAATTGATATTGTCACAAAGCAGCTTTACATATGAAAACAGATGTTTACAAAAAAAACAAAGTTTAAGCATTCCTTCTACAACTCAACATACACCTAATGAGCAAGCCTGCAGTAAAGGTGGTGAGGGAAAACTCCCTCAGTTGACATGAGGAAGGAAGAAACCTTGAGAGGAACCAGACTCAAAGTGAAACCCATCCTCATTTGAGTGCACATCTAGGTCCATCAGCAGGAGCAAGGGGCTTCCATGATCAGAACCCCAGACAGAAGCAGCACACCAGGACAGACCACAGGACTCAGTGGAAGCATGTGTATCTCAGCAAAAACACAGAGAGAGAGAGATTGTTAGGTATGCTCATAACAGTGTACTGGTAAAAAGAGTTTTAGTGCTGAGTGCAACAGGGACTCTGGCATGACTGACTATGGCAGCATAACTAAAAAGAGAGAGCAAGGTAGACATGAGGGCACCCTGTTACATTAGGCAATCAGCTGCACTGTCTTACATGATACTAACATTCCAAAAACAGGAAGGTAGGCACACTTCGAGCAGCTAGTGTCCCAAAGTCAGGCATGTAAGAGTTCTGAGTGGGCAGCATGCCAAAAGACCTTGTTAACACTCGTGACAAAGTGGCAGCAAACCAGAGTAACCCTGGATTGAGTATGGACCCTAAAGATATCATCATGGTGAATAACGAGTTAAAAACCAATATCAGGGGCATCCGAGGTGCTTTGTACCTATTTGTGCTATCTTAAACTACAAAGATCCCTGCAGCAAAAATTAACGGATCAAGAATCTCGGTCGGGAAGAAACAATATACGCTTCTTTGGTGTTGCAGAGGGGGAAGAAGGAAACTCAGTTCTACAGTTCATAGTGAAACTCATGACATGGACTTGAAAGTTCAGTGGCCTCACCGGACCCCGGCAGCCAGATTGTGGCTTAACACAACTTTTGGAGCAGATGGGATGGCAGCAGGTGCTGGGCCACCATCAGAAGGGGTCTACAGCAGCCCAGAAAATGAAGGAAAGACTCCAAGTGTTCCAGAGGAAACACACCGAGCAATCAGGAATGGGGACTAAAATTGTATCATCCATTATAACTTTAAAATCAAGACTTTGATAGAGTTGTGGTTATTTTGTTCCTGACACTAAACAGAGCATCCAACGCCTGGGAGAGGCGGCTTCTTTGTCTATAATGTAAAAGTTGGAATATTAGGATTGTAGAGTTATTATTTTTTGGCTCATTAACCATTCTCAATTCTGGGCCCTCTTGCAGTGAGAGACTTTTCCCTTGACCCACCAACCAGGTCACAGTTAAGGGGGAACAAGCTCTCCCTTGTCTGGAGGTTTTTTCAAGTTCATGTTTTTTCAAGTTCATGTAGATTTGGTTTTGGGGGAACAAAGCTCAGGTGCTTTGAGTGTACATGATAGGATCAGCCTGAGAAGGTTTCTTAAATGTGAATGGCCTGAGTAATCCTATAAAGAGGAGTAGGGTACGTGCAAAAATGAAAAAGTATGAGGCTTATTTCTCCAAGAGAAATGGATTTTCCCTATGTCAAAAAAAGAACATTAGAAGCTGAAAAAGTTTGGGTACCTTTTTTAGTTTTTGTATAAACAGTCGAAAAGGAGGAGTGGCTATCATGATTTTCAAAAGTCTTCATTTTAAATTAATTATGGAAAATGACGACAAAGAGGGCAGATATGTAATTATCAAAGGTAGGATTGCTAATGTTCTTGTTACATTTGCTAATATATATATACGCCACTCCAGAAAGTGATCAAAAAATTCTTCTATGTGCCATATTAAGCTCTGAAAGTGAAGGAATATTAATTTGTGCAGGAGATTGGAACACAATTCTGAACTATTCAATGGACACAAAAAGGCATAACTGTTACAAAGAGAAATAAGTGCAAGGTCTCAGTTTCCCTTGCCCGGACGCAGGTTACCAGGATTCCCCCTGTAACCAGGTCTGGGGGAGGGGCTCAAAGGCGAGAGGCAGCAAGCCAGTGTGGGCATCCTTGTTGCCCTTCATCTCGTGCCCACATGTTGGGGTTCTCCCCGGCTGATGAAAGGGTAGCCTCCATCAGACTCCTGGTGGGGGGATGGGTCCTGACTGTTGTTTGTGCTTATGCACCAAATGACAGTTCAGAGTACCCATCCTTTTGAAGCTGACAAAGAACATGGAGGCCTTGCCGTACCAAACCGTAGAGAGTACTACGCCCAGATGAGATACTTTGTCTACTGGTATTCACCACAGTACCAGGTTAGGTGGAAGCACATTGAACTAAATCTGGATTATTTTCAACCTCAGACTAGGTTAGGCGGGAAAGAACACACAAACCATAAAGGAGAAAATTCAATCTTAGAAGATGCATTCAAAATCTGGTATGAAATTGTTAAAAAATATTAATTAGAAGGAGATTGTAAGCTTCTGATTTGGCCTTCTCAATCATCCTGGTTTACACCTGGAGAGACTGACATCACAATGGAGAGAAAGGGGGATTATAGCAATTATAGCACACTCTTAGATGGAAAGCTTTCAAAACCTTTGAAAAACTTCAAAAATAATTTGATTTAGATAATGGTGACCTATTCAGATATTTTCGGCTGAGACATTTCTATGAGACAAAAATCAAAAAAGGAATCTCAGTGGAAAGAAACAAAATGAGTAAAGTGCTGATCAATGCATACAAACAAACACCAGTAAATATTGTCTCAAAGCTGTGTAGAGGTCTACAACAACGAAATGGAAGAGATTCTTTATATATGAAATTGAAATGGGAGTTAGCATCGAAATTGGGAGTTAGTTAAATTGAACATCAAACTGTCAGAGAGTGATTGGCATTCAATGTGTAAGATTTAACAAACCTTCACTAGTTCTAAAAGATGGAGGGAATTTGGCTGGAAGAACATCCATTTCTTTATTACACCACACATTAAAAATGAACAAATAGGCAAACAGCAGCAATGCTGGAGACAATGTGGGCATATGAATGCCAATCACTCTCATCTCATCTGGTTATGTTTGAAATTACAAGTTTTCTGAGACAGAGTTGTTCAGATTCTTGAGGAGATACTTTGCTGCAAAGTACCTAAGGACCCGCGGACCTTGTACCTGGGTCTGTTACCAGATGGCAGATACAACAGAAGGACCTATATCTCCTTCAAATATTGATACTCACATGTAAGAAGGCCATAATAAGGAATTGGTCGACATGTGACCCCCAAACCCGCAACAATGGCTGGATATTGTAATAGAAATATACTCCATGGGAAAACTGACACACTTTCTTAGAATGAAAGCAGGTACCCTGGACTTATGCTGACACAAATGGATGGTATACAGGAAAAAAAGATGAGTGAAATATTCAGCAGTCTTAAAGGAAGTGGCAAAAATTGTAAAGACAGTGATGTGCTCCCCCTTGTATACTTTTACACGTTTTTAATTTTATTTTCTTAATTTATTTCATTTTGTGTATGAAAGAAAGAAAAGAAAAGAAATAAAAAGGTTTTTTAAAAGGAAACCTCAAGATAAAAATAAAAACTACGTAGCAGAAATTTCACTATAGTTTAACATGAAATCTAGTTGGTAATTGTAATCCTAAATTATTTTAGTAATCACCAGCAGTGCAAAGTTATCTTGACAGCACCAGTGTATATTTAGGTTCATATGGATCATCATCAGCAGGAGCGAGAGGCTTCGTAGATGTACTCCAACCAGTAGTATCACATCAGGATCACTGGTATCTCAAAAGTATCATGTGTACCTCAGCAAAAACACAAACATACATACAAACAAACACACACATAGCGAGAGAGAGAGAGAGAGAGAGAGAGAGAGAGAGAGAGAGAGGTTGCTAGGTATGCACATAACAGTATAATAGTTAAAAAAGGAGTAGTGCTGAGTGCATGCGAGAAAACCAGAGGGGAAACAGACATGAGGGCACCCTGTAACATGAGGCAATCAGTCACTCCACTGTTGATGGACCTGGCTAAGCATATGACAATGAGGGAGTGACATCATACAAACATCACAGTTTACCAGAACTCTCTATGCCTCAGAACCCCCAGATCTTCTCCTTTACATAAAAAATGACTACTACAAAACACTTAAAAAAACAAGTAAGTTTATAGTCTTAAAAACAGAGACTGTGACTGAGTCTCGAACATTAACTAGAAGGCCATTCCATGACTGTGGGTGTTTGTAAGAGAAAGCTCTGCTCCCTGCAGTTGTGGTTGTTATTCGAGGTATCACTAAGCACCGTGCACCTTTTGATCTAAGTTAGAAGATAATGTGGCGCAAGACCATTAAGTGCTTTAATGGTTAAAAGTAGTATTTTATATTCAGTGCAAAATTTAACTGTGAGCCAGTGTAGTGTAGATAAGGTGGGGCGATATGCTCATATCCTCTGGTTTTTTTAAGGTCTCTTGCTGCTGAGTTCTGGACTAACTGTAGCTTGTTTATGCACCTATTATCATATCCAGACAATAATACATTACAATAATCTAATCTTGAGGTAACAAAGCATGAACAAGTTTTTCTGTGACATCATATATTTTAGTAACATTCTTGAGATGAAAGAATCTGGGTAATATTATCTGGGTATGTGGGTAATATTATCTACATGAGCTTCAACTGAAAGACTGGGGTCAATAATTACACCAAGGTCCTTTACTGCTGCATGTAATGAAACTCAAACACCATCCAAAGTTACTACATAATCAGAAACCTTATTTCTAGCTGTCTGTTATCTGAGTACAAGTACTCCTGTCTTATCAGAGTTTATTAAGAGGAAGTTAGTAAGCAGCCAGTGTCTAATGTCCTTTACACATTTTTCAACTTCATTAAGCTGGTATCTCTCATCTGGCATTGCGAAATATACAACTGTGCATTATCAACATAACAACGAGAGCATATGTAGAGAAACAAGCAGCGCCCAAGAACAGAACCTTGTGGAACACCAAACTTAACATTAGATCATACAGAGAAATCACCATATACATTAACAAACTGATAATAATCAGTTAAATAAGATCTAAACCAGGAGAGGGCCACTCCCTTAACTCCAACATTTTCTAATCTATCAAGGAGAATTTATCTTCTTCAGGAGTTTACATCGGTCATAGTCAGTGCCATTTATATTCCACCTCAGGCAGACATGGACACTGCTTTATGTAAAGCCGCATGAAGCACTCACACAGCACCAAACTCAACACCTGCGCTTATTGTGGCGGGGGACTTTAACAGTGCCAACCTCAAATGCGCAGCGCCAAACTTTTATCAGCACATCAGCTGCCCCACCAGGGGTGAAAGGACACTGGACCACTGCTACACAACAGTGAAAGACGGCTACAAGGCACAATTTCGGCCTCTGTTTGGGAAGTCTGACCACACCGCCATCTTCCTCATGCCAAAATATAAACAAAAGCTCAAGCAGGAAGTTCCAGCTTGGAGGGAGGTGCCACGCTGGACAGACCAATCGGTGGCCACTCTGCAGGACGCTCTGTATGACGCAGACTGGGACATGTTCCGGCGCAGCTCTGATGACATCAACATGTTTACAGAACAGTTGTGGGATTCATCGGGAAACTAGTGGATGACACAGTTGAGAAGACTATCATCAGAACATTTCCTAATCAGAAGCCATGGGTGGATAAATCCGTCTGCGATGCTCTGAGATCCCGTTCCGCGGCGTATAACACGGGGCTCACCAGTGGAAACATGGACGAGTACAAGACTGCATCCTACAGCGTGCGCAGAGTGGTGAAAGAGGCGAAACAGTGTTATGGACAGAAACTAGAGTCACAATTTCAACAGAGTGGCTCTAGGAGTCTGTGGCAGGGACTAAGGAATATGACGGACTACAAAACACCATCTTCCAGATTGGTGAATGCAGACGCTTCTCTGGCAGACGAGCTAAACACCTTTTATGCTCGCTTCGAGGCTGCAGCTCACAGCGCTAACAGCGTTAGCAGTACTAACATCGCTATGGGCAGCACACTTCTGGAGCATACCGGAGAGGCTAACTCATTCATCATCTCGGAGCACGACATGAGAAAGGCATTCAGGAGAGTGAATATAAGGAAGGCAGCAGGACCAGATGGCATCATGGGTCGGGTCCTGAAGACCTGTGCCAACCAGCTTGCTCCAGTGTTCACTGAGATATTCAACCTTTCCCTGGATCAATCTATAATCCCGACGTGCTTCAAACGGACCATCATTGTTCCGGTCCCCAAGAAACCTCAGCCCGCCTGCCTGAACGACTACCGCCCTGTGGCCCTCACCTCAGTAATGATGAAGGGCTAGTCAGAGACTTCATCACTTCTTCCCTACTGGCCACCCTGGACCTGCTACAGTTTGCATACCATCCCAACCGATCTACTGAGGATGCCATCGCACACCTCCATCATACAGCCCTGAGTCATCTGGACAGCAGAAGGGGAATTATGTAAAAATGCTGTTTGTTGACTACAGCTCAGCGTTTAACACCATAATTCCCTCCATACTCACCACTAAGTTGGAGATCCTGGGCCTCAGCCCATCCCTGTGTTG
>JBCNYH010221210.1:0-15315 GCA_039654325.1 Tandanus tandanus | reverse complement strand
AAAAGTTATTTAGGTCATTGAGGAAGTCAGTGTCATTATCACACACAGGAGGGGCTGTCTTATAGCTAGTGATTGTCAATGCTAATGCTATATGTGGAAAATATTGGTGTATATGGACATCGTTAAATACAACAGAGATCTCTTTTAGTCCATTAGACACTCTGATGTAATAACCATGGTTACCAGGGTATTGTAATCTCTGTCAAATTTGGATTTATAGGAAAACTAGTACAGAAACTATGCTAAGCTAGCTGACCAGAACTAACCGTTATGCTAATCGTGATCCATTATTGTTATAAATCATGACACATGTAATGTTATAAAATAGGGTCATTCCGTGTGAAATCAGAAGGAATTCCAAAATCTTCCCAGATCCCTGACTCGGATTTTCTTTAAATATTTTTGGAAGTATCTACATATGTTTGATGAACACATGCAAAATGTTTCTGCTTGATACCATGTTTTGTAGATATAATTTTTTTTTAAAAACTGTACCCTAAATCCTATTTTTCACTCACAAACAAATTTTGAGGTTTTTCTTTTTCTGTTTTTAAGAGGCAATGTCTCAGCTATAAATACAAATATTGCAAAAATTCAAACAGTTATTTTGTTAAGATGGTTCAAGGGATTATCTTTTAGGGTACAAACATACTGTGTGTGAAATATCATGGTCATCACTTGAGGGGTTTTTGAGTTATTGTCCCTTGAAAATCGGACAGCACTGAAAAATAGCAAAAAATAGGCCTCCGGTCACAGTCCGATTTGACCATGTGGGCAAGCAATCAGCCACTTAAAAAAATTTTAAAGAGAGGCTGCTGATAAACCTTAAAACTTTGTGTCAAAAGTTTTAAATCTAATTGAAATGCCTTCATAGTGAAAAAGAAAATTCAAATTAGGGTCACGAAAGAATGTTTAGCTTTACTGGCATTTTTAAATGACAATATCTTAGCAATGAATTCATGTATGATGCTCAAATTTGATAGCCTGCCACCCATAAATACTAAAACAAGTTTCAAATATGGATTTTTGGGCCCATTTGTTTTTTACGGCATCATAAAAATGTCAATTCATTCGTTTTTGCAATTTCGTTACACAATTTTAGTAAGCTACATCATGAAGAAGAACTGAGGGATAATCTTGATATTTTAGAATTCACCCCTCTGTTACTGATTTTCTCTCTTCAAAATATAATGCCTGTCAGTGTAAGACGTTCTGCGTCATTGCAGACCGAAAATCATACATAAATGCAAAGTCTAAGGGGTGGTTCAACATTTTCAACATTTTCACAAGCGTACAGAGAGTACTCTTTTCCAAGACACTCCAAAAAAATAATTCGTACATTTTTCATGTTGATTTTTCAAGTGCATGGGAAACAGAAAAATTCACAACATGAAAAGCATATATTGAACATAAATTCTTTGAATGATCTTTATAGTCAATTGCAGCATCACCTATAAAGTCTATTTAATCTCTCCAAAAATACAACCAAGTATCACAAGTATGGAAAGGTTTATTAAAAAATCATCATGGAAGCAGGACATCCAGTTCCAGTCCTTTTACAGTATAAACCAGAACAGACAGGTCTGAACACCATCACTAAACCTGCACCCTCCACATAGAAGAAGACTGGAGTTATGTATAAAACACACAAAATGTGAGGAAATCAGGTATGTACAAAATATAAAGCAATATTGGGACTTTACAATATCAAGGCAGGCCTTTCAAAATAGCATTGTCATCACAAAACACGTGTCAGAAATGGACAGATGAAAGCGAATAGCAAAACATCGATGAAATGGTTCATCAGGAAAACACTAGAAATACATTTTCCGCAATAGAAAATACCTTTTTCAAAATGAAGCAGAAGCCACAGCTCATGAAGCGTAAAAATTTCTCGTCCTGCTATTGGGCAATTCAGAATTAATTTGGGTTGGAGTGCAGGGAGCTACAGTAGACAGGACTGCTTTGGGATTTACATGTATTTCAAAAACAAAACAAGTTTAAATACTATCCAAAACCTGACATAAGCCAGGGTGCGGCATCCCCCTGCTAAATTACTGCTTAGATTTTGGCCTTCCTTTCTGAAGCTAATGGTTCATGCCATTCTGATGTTTCAGAAGTTGATACCGGATGATTATTACTATTGTCACCATAAGCATCATCATTATCATCAGCATTGAATTTTTATTTCTACTATTTTGTAACAAATCTGATATTGGTTCAAACCATGTTATTTTAATTATACAACAGTTTTCTTCATATACAATGTCTGTAATATTAAAATCTTGAAATATTAAAATCTAAAATTTTACTGTCATATCTTATTTTCAATCAGCAATGACACAGAACTCCTTACACTGATGAGGATGATATTTTAAAGAAAATCAGTATCCTGTAGAGGTGAATTTTAAAATATCTTTAAATAATTTTCCTGATGTAGCTTCCTAAAATTGTGTAACAAATTGAGAAAATTAATGAATTGCCATTTTTATGATGCCAAAAAACAACAAATGGGCCATGTTCTAGTATTTATGTGTGCCACGTATTTTCAATACCAAATTTGTGCTTCATACTTGAATTCATTGCAAAGATATATATTGCTTTTTAAAAATGCCAATAAAGCTTAACATTCTTTCGTGACAGGTTTAGGTACCCTACTTTGAAAATTCACTTCGACTTTGACTATTAAGGCATTTAAGTGAGATAAAAAAAAATTGACACAAAGTTGTTTATCAACAAACTCTCTTAAAAATTTTTTTGAAGTGGCTGAGTACTTGCGGTCAAATTGGACTGTGACTGGAGGCCTATTTTTGCTTCAGTGCTGTTCGATTTTCAGTAGACAATAACTCAAGAACCCCCCTAGTGATGACCATGATATTTCACACACAGTATGTCTGTACCCTAAGAAAGTCAAATCTAAAAGAGAAACCTTTGAACCACCTTAAAAGAACTACTGTTTGAATTTTTGCAGTTTTACGTGAAAATGGATAATTTGCAATTTTTGTGATGCTATAAAACGATAAATGAGTTGTGGAGGTCATTCTACAAAGTTTTTTTTTTTCTGTATCTTGGCTACCAAAACATTGTATTTAGCAAACTTCAGCTTCATATTTGTATTTTTAGATGAGATATTGCATTTTAAAAATAGAAAAAAAGCTTAAAATTGGTTTGTGAATGAAAAATATAATTTAGGGTTCCCTTCTTTAAAAGAATTATATCTACAAAACTACTTGGTATTAAGAAGAAATATTGTGCAAGTGTTCATCAAACATATGTAGGTACTTCCAAAACGAATTTCATGAAAATCCGAGTCGGTGAGCTTAGAAGCACCTGGTGATTTCACATGGAATCACCCACTAGTTTGTTTAGTTGTGTGTGATGTATTGTGTATTAATAATGGTAATTATATCTGTTTTGTCATCATAGCTATTTGTCTAAACTCTCTGGATATCTGAATTAATATTAAACAACACTTTATTTTATAAGTAGATAACTGGTGTTTTATTTTATTTATTGCATTAAAAGTATTTTCATATTGCTCATAATAAATCCTTCTGTGTGTGTGTGTGTGTGTGTGTGTGTGTGTGTGTGTGTGTGTGTGTGTGTGTGTGTGAGTGTGTGTGTGTTCTATATTTTAAGTCCATTAAAACTTTTGTTTTAAATGTAAAATTTGCAACATTCCGTTTAATAGTGGGTTTTTATTTTTTGTTATTTTACATTATACATAGCCTTACTTTTTTTACTGTTCAAAAGGTAGACTGCAGTTTCATTCTTATTTTATTTTATTTATTTTTTTTGTAGAGGTCTTTCCAGTGTGTGCAGACATGTTTGTTATTTTACTGCTTGAAAGTAGCTTCGACATTTCCATCTGCTTTTATTACTGCTTTAGGAAATAGGATAAAAGCTGTAACAGAAGAGACGTCGGGTCACTTTGAACAGCGTTGTGAAGGACACGAGGACAGTAAACATCATCTTCCTTCAAATTTAAAAGGTACCTTGTAATATTCTACTGTTACTTTATAATCTGCATTTTAATTAAAACACCAGATATCTGGAAGAATTTGGATATTATCAGTGTTTTGTGCAATTAAATATTAATTTAATTAATTCTTGGAGTAATTACAAAGAATTAATATATTTTTGTTATGTTAAATATTTTTGGAGTATTTATGCTCTTCTGCTCCCCATGTATGTACCCCACTGTTTCCAGTTGCCCCATCCTGCATGAGTCTTATTCCTACTGCACTCTATTTATATCCCGTCAGCTCTGTGTACATCATGCATGTGTTTTATGTGTAGGGTTTGCTGTGTTAATTAAAATCTTCATGAAATTTTGTGGTTGTGAAAATAAAAACTTTAAAAACTTAATTTTGTTAATTAGAATCACTGAAGGATGTTCATCACATTTCCTTCTTACTGAGTTCTTCAGCCAAACTTCAGTGATGAAAGAGCTTCTGTTCATACTCCTGTTTTTCACAGGTGAGAAAATGCGAGAGATTTAAATATTCCCATGTGATATTAAAATATTTTTGATTTAATACCTACAGGTTTGAACAGTTAATAGTTTTATAGATCTATCTGAAACAGCTCAGTGTGAGTTTAAACATTATAATGAGAAAAGACACAGAGAGACTGGAGGGTGAAACAGCATTCCATCAAAATCCAATAAATTACACAACATTTTTACGCAAAAAGAATAAAGATTAAAACTCTGCTCCACAGGAATCGTCCCCATCATTCAGGGTGTCTACTGTCAGTACTATCTGATCCTACAGAAGAAAACTATGAGTGATGCTCGGGCTTATTGCACAGCCAAGAACAATGATCTGGCTACAGTCCAAACCCATGATGTCGCAGTCCGTCTTAAAAATATAGCAGAGCTTCAAAAATGCCCTGCCAGCAGTTATATTGGGCTTTACAATGATGTGAGCAGCTGGCGCTGGTCGATGGGAAATGAGCCACTTGGAAGTTTAAGAAATTGGTATGGCTCTAATCCTGATAACTACGGATCAACAGAATATTGTGGAGCGATATTTCCACTGGGTTGGTTTGATGCTTCATGCACAACAATGCTTTCCTTTATCTGCTTTGATGGTAAGGAACAAGTTAATTTTATAACAGTAATAATATAGAGATTTAGGTACTGCCTAAAAGCAGAGCTCCCATATGATTTCCCTTACTTGACAAGTTTTTGGTGGGAACTCTCAAACCCTGTACACTTATTCTATTAAGATTAATATTTTTATAATAACTTGTTTATAGAAGGGAATTAAAATGAGGAAACCAAACATGCAGTCTTAGTTTTGACATGTAAAGTCCACCATTTAGAAACTGTAACTTTAGAGAACATTTCAATAACACAAGCATGCCATTAGTCATTAGTTTATTTGTGAATCGTTTACTCGGTAAAATGTAGGAACTGAATCAATGACAATTAAATACAAAACATCTAAGAAATCATTTATCCTAGTAAGAGTGCGAGGGAGTATACATAGAATAAAAACAACCACAATGCAAGCCCCGCTATCACTACAGGGTCGCGAGATGCTAGTTTGCTAGACTAGACAGTTTTCCGTTTCCACATTTTAGTGATTATTATTATTATTGTTGTAGTTATTAATATTATTATTATTATTATTATTATTTTGGATCACCCCCAGCCCCCCCCTAATATACTATGTTCATCAGGGGCAGTGGTGGCCCGGAGGTAGGGTGCTGATTACTGATCCAAAGGTCTGGGGTTCAAGCCCCACTATCACCAGGTTGTCACTGCTGTCCCCCCAGTGCAGCTAACTGAGTTATTAAAGGCCAGTCATGTCTCTCACTGTCTGTGAAAAAAAAAAAAAAGAAAAAAAAAAGAATTAACTCTAATGAATACAAGCGAAAACTATGACAATTAGATCTATATTTGTATTTATGACAGCCTGGCAGGCGCAGCGAGCTGAGGTTTTAGCCTGCTTCTTTTTTAGTGGCACTCGTTCCTATAATCTCCTACTAAGTCCAGCTTTCACCAATAAAGAAAATAAAGACATGTTGTTACCAATGCGGACCAAGCTCTGGTCTCGCTGGAGCTCTCACTGGAGCGATTTGCAGCTGAGTGTGAAGCGACTGGGATGAGAATCAGCACCTCCAAGTCCGAGGCCATGGTTCTCAGCCAGAAAAAGGTGGAATGCATCCCCGGGTCTGGAATGAGGTCCTGCCCCAAGTGGAGGAGTTCAAGTATCTCGGGATCTTGTTCACGAGTGAGGGAAGGATGGAGTGGGAGATTGACAGGCGGATCGGTGCAGCCTCTGCTGTAAAGCGGAGCTTGTACCGGTCTGTCATGGTGAAGCGGGAGCTGAGCCGGAAGGCAAAGCTCTCAATTTACCAGTTGATTTACGTTCCTACCCTCACCTATAGTCACGAGCTTTGGGTAGTGACCGAAAGAACAATATCGCAAATACAAGCGGCTGAAATGAGCTTCCTTCGCAGGGTGGCAGGGCTCTCCCTTAGAGATAGGGTCAGAAGTTATGTCATTATGAGAGGAGCCAGTTGAGGTGGCTTGGGCATCTGATTAGAATGCCTCCCGAACGCCTCCCTGGTGTGGTGTTTCAGGCATGTCCAACCAGGAAGAGACCTCGGGGCCGACCCAGAACACGCTGGAGGGACTATGTCTCTCAGCTGGTCTGGGAACGCCTTGGCATCCCCCCGGAAGGGCTGGAGAAAGTGGCTGGGGAGAGGGACGTCTGGACCTCATTGCTTAGGCTGCTGCCCGCGCAACCTGACCCAGGAACAAGCAGAAGAAGACGAATGAATGAATGAATGAATAAAATAAAGATTTATACCCCACATGCCCTGAATTCAACTGTAGCAGCTCTTTAACCTCTGGTTTAACATGATTCATTTTCAGTCTGTTAATAAGTATTTGTCTTTCCTGCTGGTACTTGAACAATTACATGTTTGACTGTTTCCAATCTTTTACAAACCTCACATTTTCCCGTATGCATGTTTACCAATTATTCTAAGCATGCTGTTAAGTCCAGTGTGACCAAATCTCATCCTTGAGATTATGTCTTACTCTTTTTTACTTATGTTGTTTTCGTTCATTTCACCCACTTTCTTTTGGATACTATAATAATGTCTTCCTGTATTTTCCCTGTTCTATACCTCCTGCCATTTCTTTATCATTTCTGATTTGATAATGCTTTTGACCTCATTTTACTGTAATTTACTGCCATATTTACATCTTGTCTTTTAGTTGCCTCTTTTACATACTTCTCTGCTAATTCGTTACCCTCCACCCCGATATGTGCAGGAATCCAGATGAATGTCACTGTTGAACCGGCTTTATTGATTCTGTATATGGTTTGATATATTTCCTACACAATGTCCTGTCTTGCTTCTGACTGCATACTTTTGATGCTTGTTAAATGTGTACTTGATGTGCTCTATCAAATAGAGTGCTAATAGAATCTCTAGCAGTTCTCCTGTGGATACCGATAGCTTGTTGCTAATCCTTTTAACATTTTGTCTAGGTCTGGTATGATGAATTCTATCTCAACTCCATTACTAGGTGTTTTGATGCGCCAGTGTATATTTCCAGATAATCTGAATAAAATTCTTCAATATATTTGTTAACTTGACCCTTGTCTGCCCTTCCTTGATTTTTCTTCCCTAAAAGATGCATGTATACCACTGCTTCCTATAACAACCAAGGTAGGACAACAGCGAATGGTACAGTGGGGCTTAACTTTATATCCCCTGTCCCTATTTCCTTAGCCGTGTCCTCTATTACTCAACCAAAGCTCTTGAACTGCTGTTTAACTTTTTCTTGGCAAGGTTGCAGTACACTCTGAGTTGGATGAAGATCTTTATGGCCCTTCAAATTTGCCCAGTGTATTAGTACTATTTGCTCTCTTCTGACTTCCAGTGCCATTTCATTCATTTCCACCTGAAAAGCTGCAACTGGAGTTGTTTTCATGGCACCACAACAGAGTCTCAAAGCCTGATACTGAATTTTGTCAAGTTTCGTCAGCAATGTTTTTGAAGAGGACTGATTGACTATGCACCCGTAATCCATAACTGCTCTGATTAACCCAACATTTTCTCCTTTTAGAGATAGCCTATTTGCTCCCCACTCTCTTCCCCACAAACATCTCATTATATTTATTATCTTCTTACACTCAACAATTTTCTCTATATGATTTTTCCAATAAAGCTTCTTATCAAACCACATACCTAAGTGTTTGAAACAATCCACTTTTTCCCATACTTTAAGGTTTAACTGTTCCTGAATTCTTTTCCTTGTGAAAAAGACTACCTTCGTCTTTGCCACTGAAAACTTAAAACCCCACCCCATTGCCCAATCCTGTACTTTCTCTATAGCATTTTGCATCTTTTTAACTATGAACTCTAAATTTTTCCCACTTTTCCACATAACTCCATCATCTGCAAATAGTGCTACACCAATAGATCTGTCTACTTTACTCAATATTTCATTAATCATAATTGCAAACAACACTGGACTGACTATACTCCCTTGGGGAGTTCCATTCTCTACTACATACTTACTACTACACTCTTTTCTATTTTTACTGATATAAATATGTCTGTTTTTCACCCATCTGGATATCCCCCTTCCTATTTTATGTAACTTTATTATTAACCCCTGCCTCCACATCATATCATATGCCTTCTTAACATCGGAAAACACAGCTCCCACGCTCTCTTTATTAGTTTCAGCATTCTTCATCTCAATCTCTAAACAGAGAGCTGGATCAACCATGCTTCTTCCTTTCCTAAACCCACTCTGATAGTTCTTCAGAAGTTCCTTTGTCTCTATGTGGTACTTTAACCTCTCATTAATCATTTTTTCCATAATTTTACCTACATGTGATTTTAGAGTAATGGGTCTATAAATTTCTGCCAGGCATGGATCTTTACCTGCCTTACATATAGGGACAATAACTAATTCCTTCCATAACTTTGATAGACAATCCACTTTATTGCACCCATACCTTATTATATAATTTTAACAATATTCCTTTACTTCTATCACTTAAATTTTTTAATATGTAATAACTTATTTGATCCTTCCCTGGAGTTTGTTTTCCCGACTTATGCAATACCTTATTTAATTCCGTTATAGTAAACATCATGCTAGTAATTCTGCTTTATTATTCCCTTCTGTAATTACGTTCCCTCCAACCTTTATTACTGGATAACCATACTCTTTCCTATTTCCTGACATTCTCTTAACCATGCCCCATACCTGGTCTAATGGTGTTGTCCTACATAGAGAATCACAATATTTCCTTCAACAATCCCTTTTCGCTCTCTTTACTACACTCCTGACAACTGCCTGCTTCCTTTTATACTCCACTAATTGTGAAAATTATGTGTTTTCTTCAAGATTTTAAATGCCTTATTTCGATTTCTTATTGCAGTAGAATAATCTTGTGTCCACCATGAAATTATCTTTTGTCTCCTGCTGCCAGTTCTTTTTGGTATAGATTTCTTTACTGTCACTATAATAATCCTGCTTATATCTGTATTAAGGTAGCTCTCCCTGTGACACCAAAGTGAGATCAATTGCTGACTCTGTATCCTTTGCCAAATTCACCCTGGTGCCTGACCCATCATTTAAACATAAAAATTCCTTTTCATCCATTAACTCTTCTAAAATTTCCCCATTCAAATCCTCCTGTTCACCCCATAATGTGCTGTGTGCATTAAAATCTCCACACCAAATAACATTACCTCTCCAACATTCCAGTATTTATTATATTTTCCCTTTTTCTAACTTTTTACATGGATTATAAAAAATGTACTATCTTTAACCGATCTTCCCTGCTCCGTACTTCAATTGCTACTGCTTCCACTTCTTGTGCTGTATTTAACTCTCTATACTTTATTCCTTCTTTAATAAAGAAAACAAATCCTCCACCATTGCCGCTGTCCCTATCCTTGTGTATTGTAATGTAGCCTTTAATAATGAAATCCAGAGTTTGCTTAAGCCATGTTTCCAGAATGCATATGATTTCTGGTTTCTTTTTTAACTTCTCTATATAACCCTTAAACTCCTGTCCATTTGGCATTATACTTCTAGCGTTCCACTGTAGTACAAACATTACGGTATTATATTAGAACTTAACTCTGCGGTTCCTTCTCCTTGACTGAGATCTGCATGTATCTTTTCCCATGATAGCTCTCTCAGCTCTCTTATGATAGCTGTCTCTCTCTTAACTCTGATTTAGATTTTTTTCTGTCTTGGTTTTGGCTTGTTCCGAACAGTTAATGACATAGGCCAGAAAGAGCATTAACTCGTCCACTGTTATTCCTGTATTGCAATATTCCTTTTGTCCTGATCCTTCCTCTCTCCTTTCCCTGTAATGTATTCTCACTGCTTCAGCATATGTTACTCTCCGATCTAACTTAACTTGTTGAATCTCCACTGCCTGCTTCCTGGCTGAACACCCTCCATAGGCTGCTGTATGGTTTACACCACAGTTACAGCATTTAATCTTGTCCTCCTTTCCACACTTTTCGTATGCATGTTCTCCACATCTTGCGCACCTCTGTTTTCCTCGGCAAACATTAGCAGTATGACCCGTACCACTGGCATTTATAGCATTTGATGGGAGGAGGTACATAATCTCTGACATAAAAGCTCATGTAGCCTACCATCACCTTTGCTGGAAGTTCCACTTCACTAAACTGTAACAATACTGATTACTGTAGGCCTGCAACCATCTAATTCTTGTGACTGTTCCTCTCTTTTTTCAACTCTTCCAAGTTTTCTCCATTGGGGATTCCTGTTATCACTCCTCTAGCTCCTTTAGTCACTCCAACCAACCTCCTCTCCACTACTTCTTTTATTACACACTGTTTGCAACTTCATTGCTTTATTTCTCTGCTCCGCACTCTTACATTGCACCAATAAACTGCCATCACGCAACACTTTTACCATATCCCCTAGTGCTTTTTCCAAAAAGTTAGTCAGCGGGATTGGACTGACTGATGTTATTTCACTACCTACCTTAAACTTGATCACTCCCTTAAACTCTTCCTTCACAATTTTCCTCCAGAAGTTTCATCTTTCCTCATCATCTTCTAATCCTCCCTTCCCTGATATTGACTTCCTCCCTACCCCAACTCCTTTCCTACTATTCACAACCCGTGTCCATCTCCCTTTCTTCATCTTCTGACAACCTACTACTACTTGCCATTCTGATCCAGTCACAATTCAGATTTTGCCAAGACCGCCTTTCCTCCTCTTCCTTGTCATGCCTACCCTGCTCCTAATGCTTTATGTATTTCTTTCATGACATCAGAAATATTGCTGTTTGTCCTGAGCAGTTTGTTTAGTTCGGGAAGCTAACTGACAGTGCTTGTCTACCAGTCAATGTGCATGCGTTGGAACAACTGGAAGTAAACAACAACAGCGATCACTCCTATTGGTTAACTTCCGTAAGCATGTTATACGGGCCAGAAATGTCATGCAATTCCTCAGTGTGATTGGGCATTGCCCAGCAGTATTAGTTTATTTTGCCAGCTAAAAAAAACAAATATACCTATTGCATATGGTACATAGAATTCTGTTTAAGTTGTTAAAAAGTGCATTTTATTTTATTATAAAAAGTGTATTTTATTTTATGGTTTGAAACAAGTAACAGTTTGGAGGGGAAGAAAGAGTAGAAAAAGCTATCATCACTCAGACATTCATTCCCATTACAACGGTTATGTAGCGCTGTGAGACCCACTAACATTTTATAATGAATTTTATGTACTTGTGACATTTAACAATATAACAATGAATCATACTAGATAACTTCCACGACACTCTTAGACATTTCCTCCAAACTTTCCATAAATCTTCAGAGGGATCCACAGCAGAGATCCAGAAAACTCACAGCACCAAACTGCTTAATCCTGCTAGGGTCACGAGGAGGCTGAAGCCCATCTCAACCAACACTGGGCAAAGGCAGGGTACACCCTGAACGGCTTGCCAAGTCATTGCAGTTCAACACACACACACACACACACACACACACACACACAACCATTCACACTCACATCCACACCTCAGGGCAATTTGTAACTGCCAGTTAGCCTAATATGCATGTCTTTGGACTGTGAAACCAGTAAACAAAATGAACACTACTATTTTTAATTATTCAGAAAAGACTAATTGAGTATCTTTAAATCCTCACAGACAGGAACATTGGTAACAGCAGCTATATTCTTAAATCTGAACCCATGACATGGTTTCAAGCTCAGAGTTACTGCAGACAGAATTACACAGACCTGGCCAGCGCGAGAAATGTGACCGAAAACTCACTTTTAAAATCAATAGTCTATGGGAACACTTGGTTCGGTATGTTCAGAGATTCATGGAAGTGGATGGACCAGACCAACTTCACTACCGTTAACTGGAAATCTGGAGAACCGGATAATCGTTCCGTGGATGAAAATTGTGGAATTATTCTACACAGTGAGATTGCTGATGTTTCTTGTACAAGCAAAAGACCTTTCTTCTGTCAGGGAGGTGAGTTAAAGTCCACGATTCAGCTACTTTAAATTTTACTTTTAATGTAAATGTAAGTCTCTCTCTCTCTCTCTCTCTCTCTCTCTCTCTCACTCTCTGTGTGTGTGTGTTTGTGTGTGTGTGTGTGTGTGTGTGTGTGTGTGTGTGTGTGTGTGTGTGTGTGTGTTACCTCCAGCTATCACAGGGCGAAAAAAACTTAAGAGTGAAAGTTCAGTCCAGTCAGGATGTGAATGTTCCTGCAGTAAAGGCAGGCATTTTAGAAAAGGTGGGTCTCTTCCTCTGTTATTATAATATACAATCTGTTCCTCAGTCTGCTCCTTCCAAGATGGCGCCGTTGAGCATGGTCGCTATCGCATGGCACCCTCCTCAATTTTGCTTTTTTCTAATGTTTTTAGCTCTATTTTCGTGTTTTGTGACAATATGTAATGCAGCGATCACTTATAACAGACAGAATTTTCTGGACATCCGAGAATATTCACAATCTCAGACCCCACCAACAGATTTTTTTTATGAATGGAGGTGGCTTACCTTGGCTACATGAGCGGAAACAATGCTGGAGGAATAGGGGGAAAAGAGCTGGAGTCCTGGTCAGGCTGAGGAGCAGACAACACCGTTCCCCACTTCCCAGCCATTCTCCTGGCTAATGTCCATAGTTTGGAAAACAACCTGGATGAACTACGGGCCAGAATGACCTTCCACCGGGACATTAGGGACTGCAATGCATTTATTTTTATGAAGACATGGCTGGACCCCTCAGTCCCTGACTCAGCTATTGTTCCTGAGGGCCTCTCCATTCACTACCAGGCCCAGACAGAGAAATCGGGGAAGTGCAGGGAAGGGCATGTGCATTATTATCAGGGTGCTTTCCCTATCCTGAATACCTCATGGTCAAATGCAGCCCTATTTATCTGCCCAGAGAGTTTACAGCAGTATTCTGTATTGCTTTTTATATTTCTCCCCACACCGACACCACACAGGCGCTGGACCAACTGTAAAAAGTTCTGCCAAAAGTAACACCAGCACTTAGACTTTCCAATGCGTGGCCATAACTTTCTGGACAGTGCTTACACTCTGCTTGCACACGCCTACAAAGCCTGCCCCTGACCAGCCATTGGCAAATCAAATTACTCCTCGGTCCCACTGCTACCAACCTATAGGCAGAAACTGAAGCGCTCGGTTCAACGATGGGTCAACGGAGAGATGCGTGCTGTGCTCAGAGCGAGGACAGCTGCATTTAAATCCGGAGATCTATCTGAGTACCGTAAAAGCCCGGTATGATCTCAGGAAAGCAATAAAAACGGCCAATGGACAGTAGAGAGAAGGTGGAGTCCTGTTACAGTGGATCAAACATCAGGCACATGTAGAGGGGGCTAAAGACCATCACAGACTACAAGGAGAAGAGCTTTAACGTGGGGGAGGTGACTGCTTCTCTACCTGAGGATATGAACACCTTCTATGCCCACTTTGAGAACCACAGCAAGCCGGAGTTTCTGTCAGAGGAGGACAGCTGTCCTCAGATCTCTTGGGCAGACGAAAACACACGAAAAGGTCCTGGACCGGACAACTTCCCAGGTCATGTTCTCAAAGCATGTGCTCATGAAATGGCAGATGTTTTCATGGACATTTTTAACCTTTCCCTGCTCTTGTCTGTTGTCCCCACGTTTCAAGAGGACCACCATCGTCCCTGTTTCAAAGAAATCTATTGTGAGCTGCCTCAATGACTATCACCCAGTAGCACTCACCACCATCTTCATGAAGTGCTTTGAGCATATAGTCAAAGCTCACTTCACATCTTCACTGCCTGCTACACTTGATCCATTTCAGTTCGCCTACCGGTCAAACAGATCCACAGATTATGCAGTAGTGCTGGCTCTGCACACTGCTCTCTCACACATGGACTACAAGAACACTTATGTGTGGATGCTGTTTATTGACTACAGTTTTTTCTTTCAAAAACCATAATCCCATGCAGGCTTGTCATGAAGCTCCAGGATCTACGCATCAGTGTCTCCTTATGCAACTGGATCCTGGACTGACAGACAGACCACAGGTGGTGCGGATCGGCAGTGTGACATCTTCCACACAGATGCTCAGCACCGATGCCCCCCAGGGATGTGTGCTGAGCCCCCTGCTGTATACCCTGTTCACCCACAACTGTACACTCTAAAAAAAATTATTAATGGGGTTAGTATGTAAAGCTTAAAATAAATATTTTCAAGGCGAAAGACTGTTTGTTGCATGTACACAAAATGAATAAGTTGTTAACTTATTTAAATAGGGTTATAGAAATAAAGATAAATTGTCTTAACTTGAAAATTTACACATTTTGAATATAACAGATTTACCTCCTCCCAACAAGGGGAAAAAATAAGTTAGTGAAACTACGAATATCTGAATTATTATTAAACAACACTACTTTCTAAGTACATAACGGGTGTTTTATTTATTGTGTCAAAAAGTATTTTTTATAGTGCTCATCAAATATCCGTGTGTGTGAGTGCCTGTGTTCTATATTTTAAGTCCATTAAAAGTTTTGTTTTAAATGTAAAATTTACAACATTTAGTTTAATAGCAGGTTTTTATTTTTTAGCCTTACATTTTTTTTTAAATTTTACTGTATAAAAGGTAGACTGCAGTTTTATTCTTTAGTTTTTTTTTTTGTAGATGTCTGTTAGGGATATACACAGGGAAAAGGGATCCACACGCAGACCAAAGGGGTATAGAGCACAATATTTAATTGATAAACAGATAATCCAAAAACGGCAGGCAAACTCGTGGTCAAAAAACAT
>JBCNYH010221094.1:0-15345 GCA_039654325.1 Tandanus tandanus | reverse complement strand
TATATACACACACACACACACACACACACACACACACACACACACACACACACACACACACACACACACACACACCTCAAATATTTATCACAAACAGCAAATATGCTATGACCAATTTAAATAAACTGATATATAATTAATTTTTCTAAAATAGCCAATCAAAGCAAAGTAAAAATCCTCTAATGAATAATAATAATAATAATAATAATAATAATAATAATAATAATAATAATAACATTGTTATTGTTTTTATTCTTCTTCTTCTTCTTCTTCTTCTTCTTCTTCTTCTTCTTCTTCTTATTATTATTATTATAAATCTGTGTTTCTTACCGTGTAGGGGAGGGAGCCTTCCCTGCACTCTCCGTCTCCTCCAGCCAGGCAGAGCGGATTGTTCGCTTCCCAGCAACCGGTAGAATGAAGACGTTTGTGTTGCGTCACTGTTACTGGTGCTGCGCGGTTTTTTCCTTCTCAGAAGGATGTTTTGTGTAGTCGGTGAAAAAAATTTATTTTTTTTTTTGTTCCAATACAATTGTACACCTGTCACATGTTTTAAAAAAATTTTTTTACATTAAAAAAAAAAAACATTTTCTTTTTAAAATTTTTACTTTTTTTTTATATAGGCTGCACTTAAACGCAATAAAGCATTGAATTAATAGTAGCCCGATTTTTTTTTATTCGAAAAACAGTCAAAAAGAAAAAAAACCCCCAACTTTATAAGAAAGATAACATTTAATAAAGTAAGATAAGCAGTTTTAAAAGCGATGGAGATTTCAGGATATGTTAGAAAGGGTGGAGTAGGTTATGATGGGTTTACTCGCAGGAACAACAGAAATAAGAAATAAAAATCACAATTTCATAAAATAAGACATAAGATAAAAGTCCATTCCAAGTTTATGCAAGTTTAAAGGATTATCATGTCCAGCATCCCAAGAAAAATGTAACCTTCAGAAAATGTTCCCTAAAGCTTCCCTGAAGGTTAAAACTTTAGTTAATGTTCTAGGAATGTTCTCTCAAGGTTATTTATGTAGAACCATCATGTCAAATGTCAAACTAATTTTCACTAAATTTCTAGGTCATCAAGGGCCAAATCATTGCTGAAGATCTATTCAAAAAAGCAATAGTGAAGTCTACATACCAAAATGATCAGTTGATCATTGATCAGTTTAATAAAACGACTACTCGGTTAATTTCCCATTCATATCATTTCAGTGAAGTTAACAGTTTACCTTCAGTATGTCATTAGGCTTTAATCTCGGTTATCACCACTCAAAAAATGTGTGGCAATAAAAAAAACAAAACATTACAACATTTTTAAAACCTGTGATTATTTATTATTTATTACTAATGTAGTCACTCACCCATTTTCTGAGCTGCTTAATCCAATTAGGGTTGCAGGAAGGCTGGAACCGTTGGAGGGCCAACACTCACACTACCATTCACAATCACACCTAGGGGCAATTTGGAACAGCCAATTAGTCTACTGTGCATGTCTGTAGACTGTGGAAAGAAACCGGAGTACCTGGAGAAAACCCACACAAGCACGGGGTGAACATGCAAACTCCACACAGAAACGCCCTCACCGAGGCCTGAACTTGAACCCAGGACCTTCTTGTTGTGAGGCGAACATACTAACCATTACGCTACCATGCCACCCAATAATTTAATTAATGAATTATTAATGTCACAGCATACTCAAGTACATTCCAGTGTATATTAACATATAACACAATCAAATTATTATAATTAATGAAAATAAGTGTAGCCAACAATTTACATTCAATATAAGCTCTAAACTTGTGTGTCCTCCTCACTCCGAGCATTTGTGTAATTATGACGTGCATTTGATTGCATGTGGAACAGCACAGAAATTGATTTGAAACAGCAACTTGCTGTGAGCTGACTAAACAAATTGGCCTCCTATTAACTGCCCAAAAATAAGGAGGCATTTGTTCCCTTTTCCTTAAAGCTTAGACACTCCTTATTGTCTTTCCTTTTATTTGACATCTTCACACTTGACCACGGAACTGAAAGTCAAGGAAGCAGCAGTGCATGTAGTGCGTAATTGTTTGTCAGAATGCCCAAGCACGACTGCCATATTACAAGTGACCAGTGGATTCTGGTAAATAATCCAATAGGAAACTTGAAATTAGCACCGTATGCAGTAATATATAAGCACAAACAGAGGCTTATTTATGTAGTTCAGTGTACAGACAAGAGCAAACTTGCAATCTTTTCTGAATCATGAATGACTAGCTGTTTATGTAAAATAGGTTGCCTCCAGGGGCAGTAGTGGCCTGGTGGTAGGGTGCTAGATTACTGATCCCAAGGTCGCGGGTTCAAGCCCCACTGTCAATGGGTTGTCACTGCTGTCCCCCCAGTGCAGCTAACTGGGTTATCAAATGCCAGCCATGTCTCTCACTGTCTGTGCTGAGAGGCATATAAAAGAACCATTGCTGATTTTCATCAAGAGGAGGCTGCATTGCTGTCAGCATGTTTCTGCCCTGCGATGGCCTGGCGAGCTGTCCAGGGTGTACTCTGCCCTCGCCCAGAGTCCGCTGAGATGGGCGCCAGCCTCCCCACGACCCTAATTAGGATTAAGCGGTTCAGAAAATGAATGAATGAATGAGGTTGCCTCCACCTAGTGGATGGATGATGAATTCCATTTCATGTAAAATAATCATATTCTCTGAAAGGTCTTGCTCTGGATTTGGCCGGCGGGACTTGAGTTTGACACCTCTGAGCTAAAGGTTCTCTGACGGTTACAAATATTCCCTGAAAATGTAATATTTGCAACCTTTAGAGAAGCCTCAGGGAATGTCCCTGGAAAATTCTCTGAAGGTTCCACAGCAATAAAACCGGCTGTCTTTAGGATTAATAAGATTAAATATAATAATAATAATAATACAATGAAAATAGTCTATCAGACATATATACTGTAATTATATGGGTCATATGCACATCCCTGCTTTTGTGGTGATCTTTTTACTAAAAATATGTTCATATCTGCAAAAATAAATAAATAGATAAATCGAACGTTCCTGCGACAGTCTACCAGAAATGTCATACACTGAGTTGAGGCATGTGCATTGCTGTGTATATAATAGTGGCTAAGGGCTAGTTGTTTGAAGTTGGGTAATTCCATGTCAATTCACCTAGAGGTTCCCAGGTGACCATCTCAGAATTCAATGAAACTCGCAACATTTCAAGGTCCTAGTTCAAAAACTTTCTGAGATATGTTCATTTAAAGATCGCAGGCTAGTACCTATTTGTCGGCCCGTGACTTGTAATTTACCATTTTAGGCATTTTTGAAAGCTTGTAAGTCCCCTAACAATTACTGTATAGGGCTGAAATTTGCATACTAACAGAACAGGACCCACTCTGTCAGAATCTGCAGTCAAACTTAATCTATTTTTCAGGGTTAGGTTGCTATTGATATTGCAATTTTGGAAAAAGTGCAATTTCGAACAAAGTATTTTCGAATTTTTGACACAGAAAATATATTCACCACCCCCAAAAGTATTTTTATAGCAAATTTAAGCATATTTCCATGTAAAACAGTTTTTAAGAAGAATAAATGTGATTTGGTATTTTAGTGAGTGTCCAAAAACTGAACGGTAGGTGTTCACTAAAACACCAAATCACATTTATTCTTCTTAAAAACTGTTTGTTTTACATGGAAATATGCTTAAATTTGCAATAAAAACACTTTTAAGGGGTGTTGAATATATTTTCTGTGTCAGAAGTTTTTCAAATATTGCAGTATCATTAGCAACCTAACCCTGACAAAGAAAGTACTTTTGAAAGATTCTGCAGATTTTGACATAGTGGGTCCGGTTCTGATAATATGCAAAGTTTAAGCCCTATACAGTAATTATTAGGGGAGTTTTCAAAAATCCCCCAAACTGTAAATTGCAAGTCGCAGGCTGACAAATGGGTACTAGCCTGCAATATTTAAATGAACATATCTCGGAAAGTGTTTGAACTAGGACCTTGAAATTTTGCATGTGTTCGCGTTGAAGCATGTTCTATGTCTGGTTAAAGTTTCATTGAATTCTGAGATGGTCACCTGGGAAGTTTTCTTAAAGCTAGGTGATTTGACATGGAATGACCCAGTACATAGTTAGACTTACTCTTAGTGGTTTGTATTTAAGCGATTTAGGAATGCAAGAGATAGATGTTTAATAATTTATAGACACTAACAATCAGCACCACTGTAAGAACCTCTTTCATGTTCACACTTTACTCCGTTAGCTAGCTTTCAGGGTATATCTGTGGTTGACGGGATGATGGTTCGTCTGTGAGTATCTGGTGAGGTATCAGCGTCAGATGTGACGCATATTCAACATGTCAACGTTTTATTAATAAAGTAAAGGTAAATCTGGATTAAACTGTATTGTTTTTTACTTGTTTGGCCACTTGTAAGTGCCACTAACTAAATGGTGCTAAGAATTACAGCTATTAATAGAGCTGTAGATTTTGGTGTCTTACAAACAAAAAAAAAAAGATTCCACGAATGGTCTGTGAACCTTCCCTGAACCACAGAGTTTACTAAAAACGAACGTTCTGGGAACGTTAAGAAAACTTTCCTGATTTACCTTAAGGGAATGTTTCCTGGATGGGTCAGTTCGTTCAGCATTCCCCAAATTGTTTACTGGAATACGATTTTAATTTAGGGTAGTAGTTTTATACCTAACTGGAAAAATGGCATAACTTACTCTTTTTTAGTTCTTATAATGTAAGTACTCAGTCTATGCAACTATTTCAGCATTCAGAAGGTAGACAAATGAGGGCAGAGAGTCTCTGAGGGACTGCTTTTAGTGCATGGATTAGTATAGTAGAATTGACAGGGTGGCTGTCTACACATTGGATTATATAAACTTCTGAAGAAACTTTGCTGTAACTGCTTGTTTATTTCACGCAATTGTTTCCCAGCAATGAACCTTGTATTACAAGTAACATCAGGAAACTCAACCAAAAAACAGACATTTTTAAGGTTGGGGACAGGTGGTGGCCTATACAGGAAATTGGAGATAAGGCTGGGTGACATGGTGAAGTAGTGGTCAGCACGTCAACCTCACAATAAGAAGGTTCTTGGTTCGTGTCCCGTGCTCGACAAAGGCATTTCTGTGTATAGTTTGTATGTTCTCCCCATGCATGCACAGGTTTCCTCCAGGTATTCTGGTTTTCTCCCACAGTTCAAAGACATGAACATTAGGCTAATTGCCACAAGGTGTGAGTGTGAGTGTGAATGGTTGTGTGTGTGTTGGTCCTGCAATGGTTTTGCGAGTTGTTCATGGTGTATCCAGCCTTTGCCCAGTGTCAGCTGAGATAGGCTCCATCCTCCACGACCCTAATGGAATTAAGAAGTTCGGCAAATGAGAGAATGATGAACAAGATGAGGCTTAAATACACCAACATAAAAGAGATGTTAAGAGAAATAAATAGAAAAGCAGCCAGGCAATTCAGCTGGGGATGAAAACAAGGCCAATGTGTTTAATCAGTTTTACAACAGGTCTGATGTACCGTCCAGTGCTGGTTCAGTATCACCTGTTCCCCTTTCTCACCACTGTATAAGCCTCTTCTTCCTCATGTGCTGCATGTCTGACCTGCTACAACAGGCCCCCTCGCCTGCTCTTCATAACAGATGAGATGACTACAGAGTTGACCTCACCTCAGAGGGCAGAGGGAAAAGCAGCTGATCCAAATGATGTGTGTCTGAGACTGCTTAAGGGTTGTACCCATCAACTTGCAGAGCTTTTCCAGACATTGTTCAACCTGAGTTTTCAAGATGGGGAGGTCACAGCTCTGTGGAAATGATTTGTTCCTAATTTATCTATATCTTCTTAGGTTTTAAAAAAAAAATTTTCTAAAAAAAATAAGTAAGAAAAGTCTACATCGATCTTAAACCTCGTATTTCGGAGTTGTGTTCTTGATTGTTGAACTCTGTTGTCCTTGTAAATCAAACACATTAACTGCGTATTCCTGATCCCCTAATGCAGCATGTCATTGTAAGAGCAAAAGCCTGAGAAATGGGAGGAAACATTTAACAGATGGTTCTGGGACTTGCAGGTGATTTGGACATGAATTGAGTGGTACTAGTTAATGTATGGGAATGGATTGGGAGAGTGTGTTCAGTCTACTGCACCTGTAATGTTGATTAGAGCAGCAACAGAATGAAATACTTTGACTGCGAGCTGTTTTTGTTCAGTATAGGGGGATTTAACATAGGTTATTGTGTGGCCAGTAGATTTATATTTTTCAAAACTCACAGGAGGATGCAGCAGATGCCTGTGATATTATATCTTTGGTCTCTGAACTTGTTTACATCACAGCATTCACTTCCAGGTTTCTAAGGGGGAAGAACCACAATGTACCTACAACATGCCCCAGGAGATTCAGCGAGCAGTGCACATGTGCAGATAATTGGGCCACACATGCAAACTATCAGATGTGTAATGGAGAGTCTATATATACTCACACAAAATAAACAAAATAAACAGTGCTTAGCATTGTATTTGTGTCCTTTTGATCAGTACTTGTCACACCTTAGCTCTTTGTTTGGTATTTCTGTATGTTACTTATTTTGCCTTATCCTTCCTGATCCCTGACTGGCCTGTGCCGTTGCCTTATTGTGTTTTATCTTTGTTGGCATGTTCTTTGACTGTGAGTTTGCCATGCCTTTGAAGCTCTGTTTGCCTAATCGTTTGACTTGTGCCTGACTTTGAGCTTGTACTGCATTTTGAATACCTCAGCCTGGTTTGTAAATAAATTTATTTTATACAGTACTGATCAAAAGTCTTAGGCACTATTTTCTTTTTTAGTATAAACTTTGCTATAGATTTTCATTTTATAACTTGTATATTAGCAAGTTTGTACAAAAACTTTTAGCTTTCCAAACATTAGTTTTCCAGCACTAAATGAACGTACTGGAATATTAAAAAAGAAAATTATACAGTATTTCAATAAAGAAAGCAGCGTATTACGGATAAGAGATGACTTTTCAGACAAAACTATAATGAAGGCTGCTGTGATTTACGTGCAAATAAAGAATCAAGTGTGACAGTCAACATTTCCAAGAGAACTGGGGCTGGTTCTGTAAGACACCCGGTAGATACTGTACTTGTAAAACTGCACAAACTCGACCTGATTCTATTCTATTTTTAAAGCAAAAAGTCATCACATCAAATATTGAATTAGTTTCATTTATTACTGTTTACTGTGCTTTATAGAATTTTAATGTCGAGATCTTTAATTTAATGTCATTATTTATATGTAAATATAAGGCATCTTTGTTCTACACCATTCCATTTCATTTGCCTAAAACTTTTGAACAGTGCATATGTTCTGGACCTTTGCATGGGTCTTCTCTGCCGTATAGTGCCGTTACAGGTTGCAACACCTCCAACTGTTACTTGTCTCACAAAAGAAAAATATATATTTGTTTGAATCTTAGCAGATGGCATTATAATTTGCCAGTATATGGATAAGATGTAAAGGTAATTACAGAGATACTATAAATGAAACCATTTTTAAAAAGCAAAATAGATGTTTGTAAGAGATTGTTGTAATAGATGTTTGTACTGAGCCAATTCTCCCACAAGATTCCAGTTAAACAAAACAGCCTTTAGCAGCTCCAACCACCACCACCCCACCCCCAAAACCCCACTTTAATCACACTATTTAACCCAAAGATTCAAATTTCCACTTGAGAATATCTTCATTATTATGCTGGTTTGCTAGTAATGGCTACAGCATGAGCACCTCGTCTTTCAATTGTGTACCGTTTTCGAGCATTAGGCAATCTACACACTAAGAAATACCACACTGCTAAAACTTCAATCATATAAGTGCCATCTATTTATAGCCTTTGTGACATAATGAGACAAGTCATCTGTCATATAATATCCCCATGTCACCAGCTTAGCCCTCATCGTTTAATGTCTCTCACACACCAGCATCATGCAGTGACAAAACAATTAAGCACATAACAATATAAAGTGCTTAGAATAGCAAGTGACTACCAATGTGGAGTTTTTAAAGTCCATTACAGTGCTTGAGTAATGAATTGTGAAGGGCATGAAAGAATTAGATGAAACAGTGTGATGGTAACAATTTGTGAAAAGAGAGAGCCAGACTATAATTCTTTGATGGAAATAAAAAATACATACAAAATAAAGGCTGCTTTTGGGATAATTGGTGTTTTTGCTCCTGGGCTCCTGGGCAGCATGGTAGCATAGTATTTAGCATGTCCACCTGACAGCATGAAGGTCGTGGGTTTGAGTCCCAGGCTCGATGGGGACACATTAGACTAACTGGCTATTCCAAAGTGTCTGTAGGTGTCAGTATGAATGGTTGTGTGAATGTTGGCCCTGTGATGAACTGGCGAGCTCTTCAGCGTATACCCCGCCTTCTCCCAGAGTCAGCTGAGATAGGCTCCAGCCTCCTCGTGACCCAAGTAGGACTTCTCACACATTGGCCAATCTGTGGAATGAATGATGGAGGCTAGTCTTGGATCAATTGCAGGATATTGCATATTCTCACTATGTCCAACCTGTTTGCTGATAGCTAGCAGATGGATTGCAGATGGATTGCAGTAAGAACCTGACTTTTCTGCAATGTATTAGACAGGGCATAAAATACATCTTCGATCAAATAAAATTGTTCCTGAAAAAATGTAACAGTTGCTATGAGAATACATATACAGCGCTACAAAACAAAACATGACTTTACCAATCTTCATTGTATATATATATATACAGAGACCAGACATAAGTAAATGACAAAGGAATATTCATGATTTTATAATTGGTAATTTCTTAATTCATAATTTGTTGCTGGCTGATGCCACCCTCTGACTGACCCACAGTTCCACCTCTCTGAAAATCTGACAATTTAATGACTTGAATTTAATGGACACTAGTCAGACTGCTGTATAAAGGTGCACAAAATTGTGCTAAACTTATGCAAGCATGCCTCGCTCTCCAGGAGCTCAAGAATTGTCAGATTTTCAGAGAGATGGAATTGTGGGTCAGTCAGAGGGTGGCATCAGCCGGCTCATGACGGAACAGACCTCTGGGATGATGTGCCTCAAATCTTCCTGCTGCTCAGGTGTCAGGTGGGTGATGGAAGGGCTGGTTGAGTGTCCAGCAACTCGTAGGGAAGTACAGCTCTGCTGGTTCTTCCTCCTGCTCCACTGCAAGTGCCCACAGCTGGTGTTGAGCAGAGGCTGGATGATCAATCCATTGTTTCAGCAACTTGATGTGGAAAATCTGCTTTCATCAGCGTCTGTCCAGCATGGCAATCTCGTAGGTCACCTCACAGACCTTGCAAAGCACTTCATATGGGCCTTTCCATTTTGCTAGCAGACTACTTTATGAAGACGGCAGTAACAGCAGCACCTTCTGTCCGGATGCGAAGTTGCGACTGCAAGCTGACCGGTAATACCAAATCTTTTGGTATCTTTGTGCCTGGGCCAGGTGTTCATGGGCTATGGCACTCAACTGCTCCAGCTTCTCCCTCATTGGTAGAACGTAGGTCGCGATATTGGTCGACTGGCAAGGAGCGTCCCCCTCTCAGCTTTCACGAACAATGTCCAGTGGGCCTCTCGCCTCCGGTCCAAACAGCAGCTCAAACGGTGAGAATCCGGTGGATGCTTGTGGGACTTTTCTATAGGCAAAGAATAAATAGGGAAGCCACTGGTCCCAGTTGGACCCAAATTCAGACACAAACCTTTTTAACATGGATTTTAAGGTTTGGTTGAACCTTTTGACAAGTCCTTCCATCTGTGGGTGGTAAGGTGTGGTCGTAATATTCTGAATCCCTAATAAAGAGTACATTTGCTTCATGGTGTTACTTGTGAAGCTGGTACCCTGGTCTGTGAGAATTTCTCTAGGGATACCAACTCTGGAAAATATCTGGAGTAAACAGCTAGCAATCTGCCTGGCTTTGATGCTCTTGAGGGGAAATGTCTCAGGGCAACATGTTGCATAATCACATATTGTCAAGAAGTATCGGTGGCCAGCCCTGCTTCTTTCTAAGGGGCCCACTATGTCCATAGCAATAAGTGCAAATAGCACATCGATAATCGGAAGATTGACTAATGGGGCTTTTAAGCCTCTATTGGAGCGTGAAGCCAGCTGACACTGCGGGCATGATCTACAATACTTTGAAATGATACCCGGGCCAGTAAAACCTACTGCTAATTCTCTCTTCCTGAGAGATGTCCAGCCCAGGGGATGTTATGGCCAAGGTTCAACTCAACACTTTGGCCCTAAGGATCTCTGGGACCACCAGCTGGTCTTTATCGGCACTCACTCTGTACAGTCTCCCTTGTCTCTTGACAAAGCACACACTACCATCTTCAATGGCTTTTCTCACCTCATCAGGTGATTTCACCTCTGATAAACAAGCAGCGAGTGAGGAGTCTTTGTCTTTGAGCTGCCCAAAATTCTCAACCCAAATTTCATTGCCATCTAGTGGTGGAGAGGGCCAATCATCTCGCACTAACGTGCCTGTAACCCTATCAATTTGTTTTTCTGCCTTACTCTTTTTAGGCTTAGAGCTAGGCCAAGTTCCATCAAATGACAGCTCTAACCACAAATCTTTTTCTGGCTGTCGTTTGGCTTGAGCTCTTGTCGTCACATAACTGGTAACTGAATTAACCTTTTCATATAACAATTCAGCTAGGATGGGTACATCCTGGCCTAAAATCATTGGATATGGGCAGATATCAGTAACAACTACATCCAGGACATATTTCTGACCATTAATCTCAGTGGTGACATGAGCAGTTTGAGGTTCAGACTCATCCCCATTAACACAATGTAGTTTGATTGTTGAGTTCACAAAATCCTCTGGCCTTAAACAAGACCTACGTACAACCAACTAGATAGAACGATGGTTCTTTGTGCTCTAAGGAAAACAACGAAGTGATGATGGAGTGATACTGGTGAGTTTTTTGGGAAAAAATAAACAGAACATTTAAAGTATTTGAATGAGTTATGTGATTTTGCCATTTTATATATATACAGTGGTGCTTGAGCCAAAGTTTGTGAACCTTAAGAATTTTATACATTTCTGCATAAATATGACCTAAAACATCATCAGATTTTCACACAAATCCTAAAAGTAGATAAAGAGAACCCAGTTAAATAAATGAGAGAATAATATTTTACTTGATCATTTATTTATTGAGGAAAATGATCCATTATTACATATCTGTGAGTGGCAAAAGTATGTGAACCTCTAGGATCCCCTTCCCACGGGGATATTTTTGAGAATTTCAGTGTAGATGTTATTTAGTGACCATTTGTAGCAAGCAATATGACATATAAAGTGTAGAAACTGTACACCAACTTTAGCCTACATTATAGCTGCTGTCATATACAGTATGTGTAAGAGCAAAAGATGAAATTGTCATCACATATAAATTATGTATAGCACTCCGCAGTTTAGGCTGGAAGGCACTGGTACAAAAAATATGTACACATGCATGTAGACATAAACACAAACTAACAATAAATAGTTACAGCAATTACACATAAATATTGAATATGTACCCATTCTTAAATATTATACATTTAAAAATACTCATGGGGAAATCGAATTTAAGTAGTGGTAAATACAAGGGTACTCCACACTAGGGGTGGGTTGTTGGTCCTCCGGTCAGCTGGTAGCCTGTATGGGCAAACGTCCAACCCTACTAGCGATAATTTCTCTTTATATCGCCCCAAAGCTTCAGGAGCCAAGCCGTCCTGATATTGGTACGACATTTAGATCGTGCTGAGTAAAAATTGACTTGTAATTTTACAAAAAAATGAGGCGGAAGAATAGAGAACGCAAGCGTTGTCAAATCCGGAAAGCAATGTTTTCCTCGGTTTAAACATGGTGCCAAGGTTACCACGTGACTCAGACATCACGCTGACTCAGAGAACTGTGGCACGGTTCTTATATTACAGTTGCCTGTCAACACATACATGCCAAATAGATTATGGAAACATGAGTGTGACATGGTTAAAAGTCAGTAACGGAGAATTATATATAAAAATTCTTTCACTTGTAAAAAATGCATGTTGAAAAACGCCACGCAAAATAAGTGTGTACACGCTACATGCTTTCTAAAATAAGTGAGTATATAGTGTATACTCGCGTGTACACCCCACTACAGCCCTGGATGCTGGTGCAGGAGCTGATGCTGGTGTAGGTACTGATGTTGGAGCAGGAGTTAGTGGCTCTGGTGCAGGCGCTTTTCCTAGTGCAGGCATTGTTGCTGGTGCAGGGACTGAAACTGGGAAACCAGATAAAAATACAAACCATGTAGCAAAAACTTCACTACAGTTTAACATGAAGTCTAGTTTGTTATCTTATAACTGTAATGGTAATTGTAGTCCTAAATCATTAAAGTGAAAGAGTTTATATCACCAGGAGTGGAAAGTCATCTTCACAGTTTCTGAGTGTATATTTATGTCCATATGGATCATCATCAGCAGGAGCGAGGGGCTTCTGCGATGAGAACTCCAACCAGTAGTAGCACATCAGGACGGATCATAGGATTCAGAACACAGAACGATCAGGATCACTGGTATCTCAGAAGTAGCATGTGTACCTCAACAAATGGGGGTGGGTGGGGGGGTAGGCTTTAAATATATTTTTGTGCTAACATATAACTGGTATTTTGGAAGGAAAAATAAATTACTTTCTTAGCTGTTCATACTTTTTATCTCTACCCCAATTTTTTGAAGTTCAAGCTCAAGGCTAGTCTGTCACCATTGTGCAGTTTCTGTCCTTGAGATTCAAAGTCATGTCTGGCTCATGCGTGGGAAAAATGGACAAGTAAAATGTAAACTTTTAAAACTTTGACCTTTTGAGGCCATTTGTCTGGGTCTCAGAAGGAGTTTTTTATTATAAAAAATAAAAATAAATAAAAAAGCATTAAGTTTCCTTTTCTTTACTGAACTTTAGCTGATTTCTTACAGTTAAGAGTATGTGTCACAGCCTTTACCTGTTTCTGCAGCTTTCGAGACTCACAGAACTTGAATAAATAATATTTGTTTCAAATATGTAAAAACAAACAAACAAAAAAAACTAACACCAGCCAACAAACAGTACTTATACAAAGAAACAATGACAAAATGAATCAACAATTAAATGATAAAAGGAAAAGGAAAACAACAACAACAACAATAATAATAATCATCATAAACACTGAAAAACATGAAGCAAATGAAATTGTCAACTGTATCATATTTGAGAAGGAATGTTAAGAAGAATAATCTTATTTAATTCCACCCCATACCTATCAACACTTCCCAGCAACCCTTGCACCTATGCTAGTCACAAGGCTCATGCCACATGCTCACAACACACCAGGTTTTCTTCACACTGATTATCAGCTCTACTGAAGGACTCTGCTTGGTCATGCTCATCGTGAAGCAGTTATTACTGAGCCATTTGTTCATTGTTTGCCTTTTTTGTGTGATCCAGTTTTATTATCCAGTTCCTTTCGGTGTCCTTGATATTCTGATGTTGCTTCCACGTGTGTGATCTTTGCCGGCCTTGTCTTCTTTGAAATTGGATTGTCTCAGTTACATGGTTTATCTCTTGCTCTCTGCCCATTTCCTGTACATGATTTCAGACTATGTTTTTGGATTATCTGAATGGTTTATATTACTAAACCCTTTTAAAGCTGAGTTTGCATCCTATATAACTTTTTGCATCTCTGTAGCATGAAATTCTCTCACAAATAATAACTCCTTTTGATGCACATTTGTTTTTTTTTGTTTTTTTGTGATGTACATTTTCTAAGCTCAAGGTATGTTGCTTTGAATTTTTTATTCTGACAATCTGACATTTCCTTTGTTCCATGTTTTTTGCTTTATAACTTTTCCTTTGTGTACACAAGGTGTCCACCTAACATGGAGAGAAGTAAACAACTGCCTTTCTGCTTATAATTTGATCGAATTTTAGCAGTTCTGTTTGTGTCTGAAAAATTAAGCCCGAAACCAACCATTGGTTCTATTGGAATGTGAATTGCAGGAAAATAAAGGTAAAGATAGATGTTTGTCATGCAAACTTGGCTGGTGAGAATGCACGTCTCTGTGTTATGGACATTGCCATGTGTTGTGTCCATGTTTACATACAGAACCAACATTTCTTCTTTTAGTAAATGTGCCTTTTCTTTCTTTGTGGATATATTTTCTTCAAGAGCACAATAACGAAATCGCCACATGCAATTGAATACAGACTTTCGTACATTTGTTTCGTTTGTAAACAAAATGGCAATAGTGTCCTTGTTACATCAGGATATTATTTGGGAGTTTACCAAACGTTACCCTGGGTGGTTCACATCATGTAATTTCATGATTTAATGCTGAAGCCATGTTGGGCCCTCTGACATGAGAGATTTTAAATGCTCGAACTTGGGGGATGTTTCATGTGATTTCTTGTTGACTCTGGTATCCAGTATAGTGTTATCATTTGTGATATTTGGCCAAGGATCTCTGCTGGTCCTGCAATATCATTAAAAATATGTAAATATGTAAAATAGCATAATTTGGAATGTTTTGGAAGTGGAACTACCCCTGGATACTTACCCCATACATGTACCATCAGGGGCCTACCACTACATGCACTAGGCCCTGTCTCTGTACCAGTTCACCCCCAGACATTCAACATCCACCTCCCTTTGACAGGTTTCCATCATGTAAAACTATAATTGTTTCCACAGGAATCCATGCTGTCAACTGTCCCAGTAAGGATGCGTTTGTGGTCTTCACAAAAGGAAGGTTAAACCCACCAACATCCCAAATGATGAAACTCTGCCAAAGCTGCAGCATTAAAGGACCACAAGATTCAGGCAACAAATGAAACAGGCCCACACTTTTCAGTAATGACTGTACCAGCAAGAAGAGGCCCTGTGATCAAAATTGAACAGATTCTCAATAACAGAGGAAGATGTCCAATGAACAAGCGAAAGCAAGGATGAAGAAACAGATAGAAAAACACCTCAAATTATGGCCTCAACAATGAGAGAAGAGCTCAAAGAAAAGCAGCATACAAACTAGGAAAGAGACTGAAAAGAAAATTGCACAATGTAAAAAATGGGCTGAACAGAAGAGACAGCAACGTAAGAGAATGTCTAGTCAAAAGAAGGTGGAAGTTAATAAATGAAGGCGAGCTCGGTATGCAGAAAAAAAAATGCAGCATTGGCCAAACGGTATGTTGCAACACCTGAGGTGATGGATGTTCAGCTGTTGGAATACATAAATGTATATCCCGGCAGAAGTGTTAGGGCTTTGCCTGTCTTGTGATCTGTTCTGGCTCTCTTCTCTCCCCAGGTCACATGA
>JBCNYH010220981.1:0-15368 GCA_039654325.1 Tandanus tandanus | reverse complement strand
TTTTCTTTATTGAGACTTTTATCTTTATCTTTATTTCATTCTTACTTGGTATGGAGCAACTGTGTGCACACAATTTCCTCCGGGATCAATAATGTATTCTGATTCTGATTCTGAGTCACACTCACATTCACACCTAGGGACAATTTAGAATAGCCAGTTAACCTAATGTGCATGTCCTTGGGTTGTGGAAGGAAATCAGAGTACCCGGAGAAAACCCACACAAACAAGGGAAGAACATGCAAACTCCATACATACAGATTCAATCCCAGGGCCTTCTTTGCTTCGAGGCGGACGTGCTAATCACTACGCCACTGTGACATCGTGTGTTTTCATGGAGACTCAAACTGGTGGAAATCAGAAGCCTGAGGAACAACACACAAGCAAATCACTGGAGAACAACCACCCATCTGCCCTGAAAGCCTTAGAAATGACCTAATAACCCGAATGGATGCTATTGTGCATGAATAAACCCTCCTAATTCACAGTAATCGTATTTAGATGGAAAATTGCACCTGGGACAAGATTTTCTGAAACAACCTGCACAACCTTGAAAAGTGGAGCAAGTTGCGACCACCATGGTCAAGTTGTTCAGGAATGAGTAGTTTTTATTCAGGCAATTGTGCCAGGGCAACTTGTTCCAGGTGCAAGCTGTTCCAACACAAGTGCCCATGTAAAAAGCTGTAGGTAGATTGCCAGCTTTAACTTTTGGCCTATGGTCACGAGCTCTGGTAGTGACCGAAAGAACAAGATCACGGATACAAGCGGCTGAAATTAGCTTCCTTCGCAGGGTGGTGGGGTTCTCCCTCAGAGACAGGGTGAGAAGCTCGGCCATCTGGGAGGAGTTCAGAGTAAAACCGCTCCTCTCCTGCATAGAATACCTCATAAATGCCTTCCTGGTGTGGTGTTTCAGGCATGTCCAACCAGGAAGAGACCCTGGGGTCGACCCAGAACACACTGGAGGGATAATGTCTCTCAGCTGGTCTCCCCCCAGAAGAGCTGGAGGAAGTGACAGGAGAGAGAGACATCTGGAGCACACCACTTAGGTTGCTGCCCCACAACCCAACCACAGATCAAGCGGAAGATGATGATGATGTCTGCCTTCCTTCTGGTTTCTCTCTTTTTAGTTATGCTGCCATAGTTAGTCATGCCAGAGTCACTGTTTGCACCCAGCACTAATAAACTCTTCTTTTACCATTTCACTGTTATGAGAATAACTAACTTTTTGAGGTGGCGCAAGTTGTTCCAGAGCATCTTGCCATCACCTGAGCTCAATTGATGACAAGGGATGGTTTATTTGTCCATCTGGGTTATTAGATTGTTTTGCAATCTTTCTCAGCAGATGGATGGTTCTTTTCAAATGGTTTGGGCAAGGAGAGGAACTTCTCCCATCAACACAAAGGAAAATGTGATTCTCCCCCATCATTGTCATTCTAGAAACATTTAGAAATGACAACGTGCATTTGCATTTATGTTTATGATTCTTTGTTGCTGCCTTTTCTTTACTAGATCCTCATAATCTTTGAAAAATGTGACAGCTAATCATTGATTTTCATATACATTCTTGCATGCCGTCCCTGCAGCTTCTGGTTCGCTAACGATTTAAGAGTGATCATATAAGAAAGTGGACAGTGCTGGCAATGCAATGGACTGGAAAGCTGTTTAGGGATTACCCCCACATCTGGCCAGAGTCGGCTGAGATAGGCTCCAGCCTTCCCGCTACCCCTAGGATTGACTGAAGGAATAAAAGTATTTGGTCAAACATTTCTTTGGTGAATGTCCATGTGGGTTTCCTCCAGGTTCTCCAGTTTCATCTTACCTCCAAAGGCTAAATCATGGCGAGGTTTGAATAGGTACCCAGTGTTCTTTCAAATCCTCTGTGACCCCGACCAGACTCTAAGTCCACGCTAAAGATTTTAAAGCTTTCATTTCTTCCAGCTTTTTACTACTAATAGACATAGTTTTATTTAAACTGAGTTATTTTTCAGCTCTTGTATCTTATCTAACCATGAGCATTCTTTCACGTCACTATGACTGTAGTACAGATCATGAGTGGTGTGATGCTTCTGAGCAGGGATGAATCATCTCTGTGTTTTCCCCGTCTGCTCATCCTCATTCCGACAGGGACTTTTGAGTTCATCCTGGAAAATATATTTTAAATATATTTCAGGACGACTCCATCTCTTTATTCCCAGCAATCTAACGCTTCCTTTGAAAGCCAGATCTCAACTACTTTAGCCAAAACCTCAGATCTGAACAGTATCCTCTACAGAGCCGTGAATCATTTCCACATTAGCGCATGCTATGAGATGGAAATAGACATGAATTTCCCTTCCAGTTCTCCTGCTCTTCTCTTTATCCCACTACAACTCACACTACCAAGTAACAATCACAGATTTTATTTATTTAGAGAACCATATACGGTAGATGCTTCCACATTATCACAAATTAACCTTTTTCTTGCATCTAACAGAGATATCCATAATCAGATATTTTGTTCTTGTGACTCATTTTTTTGCCTCTAAAAACAGTTCAGATCAAGCTCGCTGAGCTATAGTGTGAGGGTGGTGACACCAGTTGCCAGATTTGTCATTTTGATACAAATGTGTTGAGAATTAAATGAAAGTTAAACCCAAACTTAATAAAACCTTGCATGTATACTCTATGTCCATATGCATCAAAACATGCTATTGTTATTACAACTTTCTTTGTGGGGAAAAATATTCAGTCGTCACGCATGTCACTCTGCTTTTTCTTTAAATAGGCATCTCTGAAATCTTCCTTCATAAAATACTTTGTATGGGTCCAACTTTCTTGAATAGCAGTTGAAAGATCAGGATGCAGGATGGAGCCTCGCCTCCATCAAAGCAAATATCTGTGATCTGTTTATTTGACGGCGGCATAGTGGTTAGCATGTCCGCTTTACAACAAGAAGGTCCTGGGTTCAAGAACCGAGCTCAGCGATAGCGTTTCCTGGGTGCAGTTTGCATGTTCGCCCAATGCTTGCATGGGTTTTCTCTGGGTACTTCAGTTTCCTCCCACAGTCCAAAGACATACACTTAAGGCTAATTGGCTGTTCCATATTGCTCCTAGGTGTAAGTGTGAGTGTGAATGGTTGTGTGTGTGTTGCCCTGCCATGGTCTGGTGAGTTCAGGGTGTACCCTGGCTTCGCTCAGTGTGGGATGAGATAGGTTCAAGCCTCCCCGCAACCCTAGGAGGATTAAGTGGTTCAGGAAATGAGTGAAAGTGTAAAACAAAAAAAAGCAGGATAAACATGCTTCAAATGCGATGATTCTATCAGTTTTGCCTGGGATGTACTGTTTCTGTGTGCAGTTTGCATGTTCTCCCTGTGCTTTCATGGGTTTCCTCCGTGTACTCTGGTTTCCTCCCACATTCCAAAAACATGCACAGTAGGCTAACTGGCTGTTCCAAATCACCCCTAGGTGTGAGTGTGAATGGTTGTATCTGTCTTGGCCCTGCAATGGCCTGGTGAGCTGCCCAGGGTGTACCACGCCCTCTGAGATGGGCTTCAGCCTCCCCGTGACCCTAATTAGGATTAAGCACCTTAGAAAATGAATGAATTAACGATTATATATATATATACACCAGTTTGACTCACTTCTTCAAATTTTTACTGAGTAAGTACTTGTATCACCCCTGTGTATTTTTAGTAGATGTTTTCACACACACACACACACGTACACACCTACTCACACCCACAAACCCACAGGTCATGTAAAAGGGGTGTTTGTGAACAATTCCAGCCTCAGGTATCAATAATATCTAGTGTAAACTAATCTGTTCTAGATTTTGAAGGATAACACACTTTATCAGGTTTATCTACAGACAGTCTGTTTACTGCATCAATAAGCTGTGTGTGTGTGTGTGTGTGTGTGTGCGCGTGCGCGCGCGCGCGCGCGTGTGTAACATCCTTCCCTCACAGTGGAATGCATAGAACAGGTCTAGACCTGAACTTCCGCATACAGCAGGAAGTTAGAAAAACTGACAGCCATTCAGCCCTGCAGCCGCCCTCGAACTCCACGCACCCATCTGCATCTGCGGGTGTTGACCAAGAGGTGCAGGAAAACCCTGAAGACAAGCTATCACTCTGAAAAAAATTATCCATGATACTCTAACTGACTGACTGAGTCCAGGATCACAGCAAAGGTAAGATGTGCCCTTTATTCTTTAATGGATGGGTGTGATAGGAGTAACGCTCGGGGTAACGGTATTCACAAGGTTTCTGTGTGTTCACGTCCGTAAAGTGATTTCTCTCTGAACCTGTCTGAGGGTTCTTATCCACTCACACGAATCAAAGTCCAACTTGCCCTTCATTATAAAAGATGCTGAATTTTAGTGGGTAGAGTCAGGTTAAAGAGATTGCACAAATATTTCTCAACCGCCCTTCATGAAATTTCTGCCGTTTTTTTTTTAAGCAAAAATTTTATTCTTTATTCTTACATTTTTTTTTCTTATAAATATAATAAAATAAATAAATATAAATAAGATCAGTTTTAATAAATAGGAGCATATTTTGTCAAGCCAGTGTAAGCGATCCTCTGTGTGTGTGTGTGTGTGTGTGTGTGTGTGTGTGTGTGTGTGTGTGTGTGTGTGTGTGTGTGTGTGTGGCTCATTGATCTGATCAGTGATTCTTTTTGGAAGAATTTCTAGAAGAATACTGAGGTTTCAGACATCCTTTGTAAACACACACACACACACACACACACACACACACACACACACACTTTTTGTAATGATTTAGAACCTACTGTGTATATAGTGTGCCTCTCTCTCTCTCTCTCTCTGACGTCAGCTTGCTGTAATTTTTTACCACTTTTGCACATTCTGCCCTTTTGAAATCTCCACACAACATCTCAATGGAGTTCAAATCTCGGTTTTAACCAGATTCCATAACTCCAGTTCTTCATTTGAACTCATTCCTTGGTGGGCTTCCTTTACTAGTCTGGTTACGATCATTATCATTTTAAAATCTCCACTTCTGGTTCGACTGCGATGGCCTGGCGAGCTGTTCGGGGTGTACTCGGCCCTCGCCAGCCTCCCCGCGACCCTAATTAGGATTAAGCGGTTCAGAAAGTGAATGAATGAATGAACACTTCTGGTTCGACTTCAGCTTTCCGACAGATGGCCTCACGTTATCTTCAAGAACCTTCTGATGTGATGTAGAATTCATAACTGAATCAGTAACTGCAAGCTGCTCAAAACCAAAACATAACATTTTCACCGCAATACTTTACAGTTGGGATGAGGTTCTTCACCTATCAACATGTGTACTGTCATGGTGGCCAAACAACTTTATCTCTGAATCCTCGGTCCAGAGTGCATTATTCCATGAGGCCTGGTCTTTACCTGTATGTTCATTGTCAAATTGCTGTAATGTTTGTTGTTGTTGTTGTTGTTGCTGCTGTTTTGAGGGAGCAGCAAAAGCTTTGGTGTGGCGAATGGCACCCAGAGTTTGTCTCTTTCTGACTGTAGGCATATGCACTTTCACACCAACAGTTGCATATCAGCTGTGATATTCTTAGAGACTTCTTTTCACAGTCAAACTGGGCCGAGTTGGCGCGGCGACCTGTCCCACCAAAACTGTCAGTGTTTTTACATCTATGTCACTTATAGATGATTTACCTTACAGTGGAATTATTTCTGAGGCCTTAGAGAGCTCTTTAGATTTTGGTGTGATGACACAGCTCGCGTCAACAACAAAGAGAACAAAATACTAAAATAGAAAAGATGTCATGTTTAAATAAGACAGATTCCTTCTGCAGGAGGTTTTAATCAGTGGCACCTACTCTAGTACACCTGAGTGTAATTATATAGGCTTGACGGTATGATACAGGGTCCTTACTTTTTTCATGTGACTGATCTGTTGTTTTGTATATATCTGATTTAGTGTCAGCTTTGTGTGCGTGTGTGTGTATGTACTTGTACAGTGTATAGCTCATGTGACTATGAGTACAACTTGATTTTAATTATAAATACACTACAAATCACAAATATATAGATAGATAGATAGATAGATGGATGGATGGATGGATGGATGTGTGTGTGTGTTTACACATAAACACTTCTCAGGCACCACCCCACCCACCACGGCTTCACACCACTATGAGGAAACTTGAAAGCTACATTAACACGTCTTCAAGTCCTCTCTGTCTCTGTGAAGGACTATATATATATATAAACATACATGTGTCATACTGTAGTTAAAAAGTTTAGACTGGCCTTGGAGCTGGAGGCCTTGGAGAACCCTGTCAGAGATCTGGACCCTGATTTACTTTGATGAAACATTATTGTTTTAAGTAATTGTGGTGAACGTAATTGAGGTATTGCTGCAGTCAGGGGGATTTAACAATGCTCTCAGACAACGTTTCACCACATCTGTAATATGTATGGGGTAAAAAATGTTCTTAGGGGTTCTTGAATTGTGTCTAATAAGCCTAGCTCTTCGAGTAGAACAAAAGTAATGGCACCCTATTAAAGACGGTGGCATGTGTCTGTTTGTATTCTTATGAAGTTTCGTGGGTGTGGCTTACTGTAAATAAGGCGTGCTTGGAAATGTACTGCTAATTGTCATTAATTAACGTATGCATGCAAGTACAATGAAAATTAGTGCTGAGTGTTGCTGGTGGGATATTTTGGAAGTTATACTTGACACCATTAACATACCTAAATTTCTAAAGGGTTCCTTAACTGATTCATGGCTCTAGCTCTCTCTCAAATAAACCTTTCTAACACGTAAACCCTTTGTGGTATTGGAGTTATTACTGTACAGTAAACCCTTACAGAACACTACAACGAGAGTTTGTTTTTAAGACTTGCTTAGCATTTCCACCAACACTTTTTTATAAAGAGTTTCTAAAACATGGTCTTTGTGGTTAATAGTTCTAGCTCTTAATTATCTTTTATAAAAGGTAAACACATTGTTAAAGATTTCTACATTGACCATTTAGGGTTTTTTTCTGCAGCAACAATTATATAAAGATAGATTTTCCTTGTTATAAAAACAGTATGTTGTTTGAGAGTTAGGGATTTTATCTCTTAAAAGAACCTTTCAACGAAGCAAAGAACCCCCAACAACAAGAACACCAAACAACAAGCCAGGAATCCCCAGCAACAAGTTCAAGAACCCCCAACAACAAGCCAAGAACCCCCATCAACAAGAACACCAAACAACAAGCCAGGAATCCCCAACAACAAGAACACCAAACAACAAGCCAGGAATCCCCAACAACAAGAACACCAAACAACAAGCCAGGAATCCCCAACAACAAGAACACCAAACAACAAGCCAGGAATCCCCAGCAACAAGTTCAAGAACACCAAACAACAAGCCAGGAATCCCCAGCAACAAGTTCAAGAACCCCCAACAACAAGAACACCAAACAACAAGCCAAGAACCCCCAACAACAAGAACACCAAACAACAAGCCAAGAACCCCCAACAACAAGAACCCCCAACAACAAGCCAAGAACCCCCAACAACAAGAACACCAAACAACAAGCCAGGAATCCCCAGCAACAAGTTCAAGAATCCCTAACAAGAAGTTCAAGAATCCCCAACAACAAACAGCAAGCCAAGAACCCCCAACAACAAGCCAAGCTCTTGGAAGAACCTATTCTAAAAGGAGACGGTAGCTGTTTTCGGATTCTATGTATAAACGTCCAGGATTCCCCCAGCAACAACCCCACAAGTGGTTTCCGTATTAGAAACAAAGAGTTCCTAAAGGGTTATTTGGATGGTTAAAGGCTCTAGCTTTCCAAAGAACCTTGTCTTAAAGGGAAATCTTCACTGTAGGTTCTTTATAGACCCTTTAAATCTTTAAACATCAGCAGGGAAATACAAACCGTTCACAACACTAGCGGTACAGCGGAACAGCAACACTAATTGTGCTTTCCTGCCTGGACGCTAAAGCCAGTATTTGGTTGGGCTCGGTAGCCCTTCCAGAATTCCATGGGCGACTCGATTTATTTGGTAGCGCACGATTATAGGAAGGTTAAGCTGTTGAGAGAACCACTTTGGTTGGGCTCGGTAGCCCTCCCAGAATTCCGGTAATGGGTGTTTTTAGAGTTCTCGCAATCATCGCCACCACCTTCCATGCAGGAATAAACGGGCTTGGAGAGATAAACAAAACGCATACAAGCGCTTCTTTGGACAGTTTTAGCATTAAAAAAACTTTTCTTAAGAAGAAAGCCTTTGATTTGGGGTTTCACATGGACTCTCCAAGCCATACAAACAGAAATCCCTTTTAAGATCACTAATTGAATCATCTTCTTCAATAGTGTATGATATCAGAAGCTGATGTTTAGTGCAGTAACCTTTCAGATTGCTTCATTTCCTGTTTGCCTGCGACAGAGAGAGCATGGGCCCATTTAGAGGGTGTGGTGCGGGGTATCTTTGTGCATCAGCTGCAAATGATTACCACTTTCAAAACGAGAGATCATCTACAACACCGCATGCCCATCTGCTTGACACCTACCACAAGGTCTGTGAGCTCAAACCACAGCGCTTTAGCAGGCAACATAATTCTGATATGATGCTGGAATGGAGCACCAGCTACGCTTCTCTGTATCGTAAGCAGGAGCGGAAAAAGTACTGAGAAATAATTTAATATACGCTGAAAGCGTCTTGGGCTGACAGAGCATTCGGTGTTGCTGCTGCTGGGTTTTGAAGCGATTTTCCTTTCCGTATCAGGTCTTCTCCGTCTCTTGAGATTTTTAAGCCATGGCTTAAGACCTGCTTATTTTCCTCCACTTGTCAGTGGGTGTAATAGTGTGAGGGGGTTTTGGTAACTGAGACCTTATTTTTGTTGCATTATGTTCTGTATTATTTTTATTATATGCCTTATGTTTTCATAGTGTTCATTTTATTACCTTTTATCCTAGACTGTACTGTAACTAGTGACAAAACCTTACTCGAATAAAGTGGAAGTCAAAATCTTACTCAGCTGAAAGACGAAACGTTGCTCAAGAATTAAGAATGAAGTAAAAAGTAAGTATTGTCTGTAAATGTCTGCATCCGATATTCCACAGTGCTAGCTAATCCTTGACACTCATAAAATATGATTGGGGGGCAGGCTGGTGCCTATCTCAGCCAACATTGGGCGATGCTTTATACTGAATTATAAATAAAATGCATGCAATTGTGTTCTGTTCTGTATGGATAATATCAAATTATTGGCTGTATGAGAGGACAAGGGACTTAAAGCATAGTAATGTACTCAAAGTATTACATAGCAGTAGTTGCAAAGTATAGCAAAGTAATTATAATAATATTATTAGATATAGTACAGTTGCTTCCTCCGGGTACTCCGGTTTCCTCCTACAGTTCAAAAACATGCACAGTAGGCTAATTGGCTGTTTCTAATCACCCCTAGGTGTGAGTGTGAGTGTGAATGGTTGTATCTGTCTTGGCCCTGCAATGGCCTGGTGAGATGCCCAGGCTGTACCCGGCCCTAGCCCAGAGTCGGCTGAGATGGGCGCCAGCAACCCTAATTAGGGCTAAGGGGCTTAGAAAATGAATGAATGGATGAATGGTACAAATGCTCAAATACTTTCCTCTCCATCAGTCATTTGAAGCTGTGGTTCTTTACTGCAGTGTGCTGAGTGATTTCTGTAGAACAAAATCCAATCCAAATGTTCTAAATGTTTAAGATTGTGAAGTCCTTCATGCAGCCGAGCTGCAGGACGATGAAGGATGCCTTTATTATATGCTGTGTATCCTAGATTAGAGGTTGCTAAACTACACAAGGGGTGGCATTATGAGCGAAAGTCATCTCTCCTCTTTATTAATATTCATTTTTATAATACTATTATTTATCAAAATAAATTGTAACAATTATATGACGCATATAATGAGAAAATGTTCATCATTTCATTTTCTGAAGCGCTTAATCCTAATTAGGGTCGCGGGGAGGCTGGCGCCCATCTCAGCCGACTCTGGGCGAGGGCAGAGTACACCCTGGACTGCACATATAAAAATATACATTACATCCATTCCATTTGAAGAAACACCTAATCCTATTAGGGTCACTGGAGGTTCGAGCCTATCTCAGCCGACACTGGGAGAAGGCGGGGTACACCCTGAACAGCTTGCCAGTCTATTGCAGAGCCAACACATATTCACACTCCCACCTAGGCGCAACTTAAAACAATCAATTAGCCTACTGTGCATGTGGGAGAAAGCCGGAGTACCTCGAGGAAACCCACGCAATCACAAGGGGAACATGCAAACTCCACACAGAAACTCCTCAGCCTGGAAAATAAACCCAGGACCTTCAGGCTGTGAGGCGGACATGCTAACCACTACGCCAGTATGCTTCCTAAAAATATATATTATTAGATATTTTATTTTATATTTTATTTTTTGTATTTATTTTGTAATATTAGTTTGAAATTTATTGAATACGTTTGTATTAGAAATATTGTTGGCACAATGGCATTATGGTTAGCATGTCCTCCTCACAGCAAGAAGGTCATGGGTTTGAGTCCCAAGGAAAGGGCATTCAAGGCGAGGGCATTTCTGTGTGGAGTTTGCATGTTCTCCTCATGCTTGGTTGGGTTTCATCTGGGTACTCTGGTTTCCTCCCACACTCTAGCAGTAGTGTATGTGTCGTTGGATTGTGAGAGGAAACTGAAGTACCCAGAGGAAACCCACGCAAACACTGGAGAACACGCAAACTCCACGTATAAACGCCTTTGTTGAGCCCAGGACTCGAACCCAGGACCTTCTTGCTGCGAGGCAGATGTGCCATCCAATACATCATTGTGCCGCCCTCCAACCGCATCCCTACTACAAAAACGGTTTTTTTTATAGAAAAAGGTTAATGGTTCTAGCAATTTCAGGAGTATTCCCCTGATACGAATTGGAAAGCATCCAGTTTATGGTTCTACATAGACCCTTCTACATAGGGTACTCCTCAAGGTTTTATTTTATTTTAGTTTAGTTATTTATTTATTCATTTTGAATAATGGTTCTAGTTCTATAAACACTAAAGTAAAGAAGCTACTTTAGGGTTCCCCCATTGGTTAATGGTTTTAGCTCACTAATGAAAATGGAATAGTTCTTTGCAGGGTTTTTCATAGTCCCTTTAATGGTTCTCCCTGCAAAAACAACCCTATAATAAAGGTTTTCCACTTTATTAGGAGATCCTAAAGAGTTTAAAGCAGGATATGGTAATAGGCCAATGTTATCGTACAGTCTAAAACCGATATTACACAGAAAGCTTGGCATTAAACTCCTTCCCATCTTATGTAAAGCAATGAGCAAAAACCTACATTATGCAGTGTTTAGGTAATGAAAATGGAATACGTAACGGTGAGCGGGGTATATCTCTCTGTTGAAATATTAACGAGAGTGTTGTGGTATTCAGAGACAATTGTCTCATGTCATATTTTCACGCAAACAGAGATGCTTAGTATTTTTCTGCCAGCTTCCTGTTGGAAACTTTACTGATGCTTACAAAATCAAGTAAGAGGAAGTTGCTTTAACCACTTCCTCTAGTGACAAACGCTCCACCAATGCTCCACCATAGTGCAGAATCTGGAGAATCGTGTTGTAATATAGCACACGCAGGTGCTGCTGATACAAACGCCATCTTTTTGAGGTCAGTCTCACTTCCAAATTTCAAAATGCAAAGACAAAATGGACCGATGTGTGTTACGTTGTGATGATTTTGTAAAAGTAACTTTAAAAATTCACCACCACATCAAGAACAAAAAAAATCTAAAAACAACAAAAGCAAATCAGAAAACACCGCATTTCGTTGACCAGTACATCAGTATTAACACAACATGGAAAGGGGCGGGCCTTATTTGACCTCACATCTTCAGTGTTGATTGTATAAAACATATCACATGACCAGTCCAGGTAAAATGAATCCCCAGTCCATAATCTAGTTAGTTATACTCCTATTAATCTCATAAAAGGTTAACAGCATCTAAAACATATTCAATAAAATAATCACTACTATTATTTTTATAATTCTTATTAAAGCATCTGTTCAGCATGGTGGCGTAAGGGTTAGCACGCCCGCCCGGCTCACAGCAAGAAGGTCCTGGGTTCGATTCCCAGGCTTGTGCCTTTCTGTGGGGAGTTTGCAGGTTCTCCCAGTGCTTGCATGGGTTTCCTCCAGGTACTCTGGTTTCCTCCTACAGTCCAAAAATATGTTCAGTAGACTAATTGGCTGTTCCAAATTGCCCCTATGTGTGAGTGTGAATGGTTGCATGTGTGTTGGCCCTGCAATGGCCTGATAAGCTGTTCATGGTGAACCCCGCCTTCACCCAGAGTCGCCTGAGATAGGCTTCAGCCTCCCCGCGGCCCTAATTAGGGTAAAGCGGCTTTTTATTATTAATAAAGCATACGGGCAGCGCGATGGTGTAGGGGTTAGTACGACCGATTCACAGCAAGGAGGTTTTGGGTTCAATTCCCGGGATCGGGCTTTTTTGTGTGGGGTTTGCATGTTCTCCCTGTGCTTGTGTGGATTTCTTCTGGGTACTCCGGTTTCCTCCAACACTCCAAAGACATGCATATTAGGCTAACAGGCTGTTCCAAATTGCCCCTAGGTGTGAGTGTGAATGGTTGTGTAAGTCGCCCTGCGATGGTCTGGTGAACTGTTCAGGGTGAACCTCACCTTCTCCCAGTGTCGACTGAGATTATTACTACTACACAAATGAGTGAGTGAGTTAAAGCATCTGAAAAGCTTTAAACTCTCCCAGAATGACATGTACTGTGGCCAATCAGCAACGAGCATGTGGTGTACGGAGCACCCCTTTCTGATTTGAGTTAATATTGTTGGTGTTCTGATTACACTGTTGGGTTTTAACTCTCCCTTTGGTGGTTTCGGTTTTGTTTGCTGTCTTTTCTGAGTTGCTGTTGCTGTGTACTAAATTATGTTATGAAGGTGGTTGTTGATTTGCTGTTGTGTTTTTAATCCACATATTTTACAGGAACCATCCGAAATCAAAATCAAAAGCATTTAAAGAGCACAAACTTTCACCAAGTCCAGCAATCAACCACATGAGCCAAAATGTCAGAAATCTTCCTCAAAATTTCAAAATGTTAAAGAATCCTTTAAAGAAATATCCTGGATCCAGAATTTGATCCGGATCATCTCCAAAATCTAGTAGCATTTTCCTTATCCAAAGCCCTGCCTCCGGTAGAAATTTCATGAAGATCTAGAAACAGCATTTTGCACAATATTGCTCACACACACACACACACACACACACACACACACAAAGTAAATGTAAAACCTAACCTCCTCGGTGGAGGTGAAAACAGAAAAAAATTGGGGGGTACATTTTTTTTTGGGTGGCATGGGTGCTGTAGTGGATAACATGTCCGCCTCACAGCAATAGGGTCCTGGATTCAAAATATGTGCACCACTGACCACCCCCCACCACCGTCCCCATATATAGTATGTAGTTTTTGAGGTACACATGCTACTTCTGACATACCACTGATCCTGACCCCTCTGCTCTTTGAATCCTGTGATCCGTCCTGATGTGCTACTACTGGTTGGCGTTCTCATCTTAGTAGCCCCTCACTCCTGCTGATAATCATCCATATGGACCTAAATAAACACTCAGAAACCGTGAAGATGACTTTCCTCTGCTGCTGATATAAACTCTTTTACTGAAATGATTTAGGACTACAATTCTCTTTACAGCTACAAGATAACCGACTAGACTTCATGTTAAACTAAAGTGAAGTTTCTGCTACATGGTTTATATTTTTATCTGGTTTCACCCAAATGAGGATGAGTTTCCCTTTTGAGTCTGGTTCCTCTTAAGGTTTTCTCTTTGCAACAATGTCAACTGTAAAAAGCAGTATACAAATAAAACTGAATTGAAATTGAAATGAATTGAACAGTTCATCATCAAATGGTTGCCATGAAGTTTAAAGCACGGTGGAATTATAATTCCCCTTTATGGGAACTAAAAGGCCCTGACATGTCCCAGCCTGGCAGTGCTGCTGTGAACAAAGCAACCTCCATGAAGATATGGAAAAACTCAAGTTTCCTGCACAGAATGCTGAGCTCAACCCTCACTAGTACTCTTATAGCTGAACGAACACAAATGCCCACAGCTACGCCCCAAAATCTAGTGGAAATCCTTCCCAGAAGAGTGAAGAGTGTCATAAATATTTAGCTAGACGGTGTATCAATCAATGCTGATTTGTTGTAGGCTGAAGGGTCGATTTCTGGGTTGTTTTTTTCTTTTTACATGACTCAGATTCCTCTGTGCAGTTGCACTTTTCAAAATGATATCTGATACAGGGAAGTCTAGATCTCCTAAACAACAGAAGATCAGAAAGTATTGCAGAAGCAAGCAAATAATTAACAAAGACATAGCTGTGGCAGGATAAACAGAAAGTGGGGCCTTACCATCATGTTATTTCCTCCCATAATAGAATCTGATATGCAAACCACACTACTTTTCAGTACACTAAGTCAATGAGGCATGACTGTGTAGCACCTTCCTTGTGTATATTCTGTTATACAGTGATGAACCAATGTGTGAATCGTGCTCTGACTGAGCTCATTTCTTCTCCTCCCCTGTTCAGAGTAGCTTTCTGTGCAAAAAGGATTGAAAAGCAAGACAAAAATATAACAATAACTGTAGTAAAAATTAATAACACAGAATAAGCTGGGGTTAGTGTTACCCCATTTACATTTATGACACTTGGCAAACACCCTTATCCAGAGCAACTTACCTTTATCATTTTTATACAACTGAGCAATGGAGGTTTAAGTGTCAGAGCCTTAACCACTGAACCACCACAGCCCACCACGACAACAGTGATTATTTTATTATAACACAGCTGAGTCTTTCATTCCTATCATACCGCAGTAATTTACCAGGAAGTATTTAAAGCCAGAATTGGTACATTTTTAGCTGTAAACACAAACTGTTATATTAGTTAAAATGTTGCTTATACCGCGACAGCAATCAATAACTTATAAACTTAAGAATTATCCTTCATCTGTGGCCAGTGTAATCCTGTAAAAATGACAACCAGTCAAATGCTCTCGTGTCTCCCTGTCTGTGTGTGACCCTACCATTCACAGACCTGCAGTCAGACCTTGTGTGGAGGTGTGGCATGGCTGTAGAGGGGCCACTGAGGGCAAGGAAGTGTTTAGCCGAAGCCCTGAAGAAATGCTACTTGTAAATCTTTCTAGTTTTCCAGCTTACCAACCCCAGCTTTAAATAAAGCTCTCGTCATAAAGATTCCTCTGGGCTGCTACCATAGAAATGAGATCATTCATTCATTCATTCATTCATCTTCTTCCTCTTGATCCGGGGTCGGGTCGCGGGGGCAGCAGCCTAAGCAGTGAGGTCCAGACGTCCCTCTCC
>JBCNYH010220972.1:0-15370 GCA_039654325.1 Tandanus tandanus | reverse complement strand
AACCACAGCGTTCGGACGGGCTGGGAACCGACTCCGAGAAGACTCGATTCACTGATTCAGATATACATACAGTGTATTTATAAAGGCTTCAGAGTTGAAACTTTTAATGGATTTCTTCAATTCAGCCAGCATTTTTTACAGGTCCTGTATCTCTGTAATATTACCGCAGTTTCAGCATCAACACTGTTGATGAAATATGATTAAATTGCATTTAAAATAATTATTTTTTCAAGTGAGACAGTATAACACTGAAAAACTGCAATTTTAGTGGAACATATAAATCCATATCCGCAAAACAACTGATGTTAGCAACTAACGTAAACAATGTAAACCAATAATTCTCTGTATTAGGAGCATAACATAAAAAAAACCTAACATCAGCATCAATACTGTGTTTTGCCCCAAAGTATGCGGGAGTAGTTAGACACCGTATAACGTATGGAAGAATAAGTTTAAAAAGAAAATAAACAGTTAACTTATAAAGTATAACTCCACTCACAGGTCTCTAGAGAGTCAGATTTTGCTCAGCGCACCTCTTGAACAACTCATATTATTTAGATATTTGTTCTATAACAACTCTTCTCCTGCCCACACCTTTCACTTCTCATGCACAATTTATGCATCAAATTGTAGATATTCTTGTGCTCTGTCACACAGTGTGACTCACTAAGCCAGAGGATTTACGTTTTCTTTAATAGAAGCCTCTGTTCACCGGGTGTACCACTCAATTCCACATTTATCTCCATTTTAGATCTCTGACAAAATCCAAAACAGGCCAGTTTTATAACTGCCATACTGTGTTCATTTTTCACTTTACCTACACGGTGTGCAGTTGGACACAAACTGGTGTTCGTGATCAGCCGATCTCTGACGTCTCTGTTGTTTATTTTCAGCCATTTTCAACATTGCTTTGGCGATCCATTCAGCTCATCAGCATTCACATGCACATAATCTAGTTATTAAACTTATTCTTCCGTATGTTTTTCGGCATCTAACTACTCCCGCATATTTTCTGCTAGAAAAAACATTCAACCATTAAAAAGTTCAGGACTCGTTCAAGACATTCAAACTACAGATTTTGAATGACAGCAGTTTATATTTCTTTCTTCTTTTTTTTTTTTGCTATACTGCATTTAACACTCCCAAAGTGAGCACACACACACGTAAACAGTGAGCGCGCACACACACACACACACACACGGAGCAGTGGGCCGCCACACACAGTGGGGGTGCCCGGAGAGCAGTTGGGGGTTAGGTGCCTTACTCAAGGGTACTTCAGCCATGAATGTGAAGGAGGGTAAGGTGCAGCTCACTCCTCCACTGCCACACATTTTTCCTGCTGGTTCGGGAATCCAACTAGCAACCGTTCAGTCCCAAAGCTGCTTCTCTAACCAATAGGCTACAGCGATTTATTTATTTATTTATTTATTTATTTATTTTTTTTTTTTTGCCCTTTTTTTTGGCAGTTTGAGTGTTTAGAATGGGTGTCTATTGCGCTCACTGTTCTCCTGCCCACGCCCTTCACTTCTCACACACAATTTATACATCAAATTGTAGGGTCATTCCATGTCAAATCAACCAGAGGCTCCCAGGTGATTGATTTACCTGGAAATGTTTTTTTCCAGTACCTCCATATGTCTAATGAACACAAAATGGCAAAATAATCAAAATAGTTCTGCTTAATTCATAATAGTTTCACAGAAATAAATTTTTGAAGTGAAATTTGAGCTTTTTTTGCATTTTCAAAAGGCAATGTCTTGGCAATAAATGCATGTAGGGACTTGGAATTTGGTGTGGACAATGCTTGGAAACACTACTGAGAGAAAATAATTTCAAAAATGACATCATTTGCATCTTTTCATTTTTATACCAGCACAAATATTGCAATTTGGTCCTTTTTTTTTTTTTTTGAGAAGATACAAAAAATAAGGCTCATATTGTAGATTTCACATGTATAGGTAACTGGCTTTCAGTAAGGACAGAATCATGTTCCTCAGTTAAAGATTCTCAGTGTCACAGCAATCTAAAACTGGAACAAAAAATGAAATAGCGAAAATAGGCCTTCACAGAGCAATTTGACAATGTTTGCTCGCGGGTATAGAATTGGGGTTGAGGGTACCCTATTTCAAAAATTTATTTCTGTGAAACTGTTAGGAATTAAGCAGAGCTATTATGCATGTGTTCATCAGACATGTGGAGGTACTTGAAAAACAAAAATCATAAAAATCCGAGACGGTCACCCAGGAAGATTTTGGAAATTTGGTTGATTTTGGCACGGAATGACCCTGTAGATATTTTGTGCTCTGTCACACAGTGTGACTCCCTAAGCCTTAGTATTTAGTTTTTTTTTTTTTTACAGTAGCAGCCTCTGTTCGCCAAGAAAACCACTCCATTCATCTCCATTTTAGCTCTAATCTGACAAAATCCAAAGCAGGCCATATTGTAAACTTGCCATACTGTGGTAATTTTTCACTTTATCTGCACAAATGACACGTCTGTGTTCAGTAAAGTCTCCTGGTGCCGGCAGTCACCTATCAATAAGACGTATGGTTTTTGAAATAATAGGAGGAGATCAGGAGGTGCGCTATCAGATTGTAGAGACCTGTGAGTGCAGTTGAACATAAACAGGTGATCGTCATCAGCTGATCTCTGATGTCTGTGCTGTTTATTTTCAGCATTGCTTCAGCGATCTGTTCAGCTAGTAAGCATTCACATGCATTTTCCTCAGGAAATGCACTTTATCTAGTTGTAATTATTGTTTACATATGACGTTTTTTAATAGCAGCCAAGAACAAGCTTACCCACGACTACCCAAACTTGTTACCTGAGTGTTTAGTATTTCATTATATATAAATATTACTTTTTAAATGATTACTCTAGTTCTAAAATCATGCAATGTTAATCCCAATCCAAAGCACTATGTTCTCTTCAGGCGGGAAAGTGCAGGAATAAAATAGTTTCTAGCACAATTTAAACAATTTGTTAGTCCGAATGAACAATTGAAAAAACCTTCTTGCTAACATTAGTATTTGCAAACAGGACATAGATTTGAGCAACAAAAATTTCAAAGAAAAAACTATTTTCACAAACATTTTGCTTTCAATATAGATACACAGGGCTTGAAATTCCTTCTTTAGGGATTGTGCAACGCAAGTGAAATTCACCAAACGCAGATTGCCGCGAGATTGTGCCTGGTGCAAGTGCCAAAATCAATCAGTGTTCCAGCTAGGTTGTTTTAGCATGGCGCAGCACCATTCCTTTCACTTGATCACCATGCCTTTTTTTTTTCCATGTTTTTGCCGTTATTTTCCCTGCTTCCACGACCCCGGCAACTAGGAACATTTAGTTCATTAGTTTTTTCTTAACCAAATGTTCGTGTGCAGTGCACGCATTAGCTCGCTTCTACATGTTTTTCCCTGGCTTTATGACCTCCGCTTGGCCCAGGCAACTAGATCCGCCACATCAGCAGGAAATATTTTTTTTAACCAAACATCCATGCGCAGAGCACATCAGCTCGGCTTGTCTTTTGTAATATTAACCTTCAATTAGCATCTGTATTGTAAACGGTAGCAAAATGATAAACTATGTAAAAATGATAAAACATGCATTTTAAGGGAGGAGGCCAGTTCAAAGGGAAATGTTTCCTTGCAAAGATTTTTTAGCAAATCGACCAATGACAATAACACGTAAATTTCTATGAAAAGATTGAATGTTAATTACATAATTTTAGACTAAGAACATGTGTATGTGTATATTTTATGCCAATGAATTAATGTGTATAATTATATTAGTGTTTAATTAATGCACTGAATTATTGTTTAAAAAATATTATAATGATTATGATTTTTTTTGCTTAACTGTATTAATGTATGCAACTTTTTGTGTGAATGAATTATTATTTGTTATTATTGTTTATATGTGATATGTAAACAATAATTACAAATAATTCATTCACACAAAAAAGTTGTATACATTAATACAGTTAAGCAATTATATTCAAGACCACCCAACACAAACAGCAAAGTATTTCTTTTGTCCAGTTGTCACGTCTATTTGGGGTTTACATAGTGTCCTGACACCTCTGTTGCGAAAGCCCACAAAACGACCTAATAACCCTAGTCACGCTACTGTGCCCACATAATAATGGTATACTTTCTGTAAGTGACAGCATTTATGGAATATGGGGAAGTGTTAGTTGTTTATGAAATAAATGTGTTCATGTCCCTCAAACACATACCTTTAAATAGTAAAACTTGAGAAACTGATGATTTTGGAGTGGTCTCTCTCTTTTTCTGTAGTTTTATATGTAGGCAGGTTTAAAGTTGTAATAATATATGGTTTTTACTTTACAGGGAGGAGGATCCAGATGATGTACCTCATGGACATATTACATCACTAGTAAGTAAAACTAACTGTCAAACCTCTACAATCCATGCAAGCCCAAGCCAAGACTGGTTGTCATCAGTCAAGCTGCATCACCCCTTTGTTGAGAGTTCTCTTCATGTTTAAGCATTTTTGTTCAAGTAATGTATATTTTACCATTTCTACTGTGAATAAACGTACTGCTGCAATATGAAGACATTCACATACAGGTCTAAAGGTAACAGATGAGATATATGAAGTGGAGAGGAGCAGAAGACAGAGAGGCTTCTTGAGGAAATAGATTCATTATATGAAAACTATCTCAGAACTTTATCTCAGAACTGGTCACAACACTTGAATCCAAAGGTTCCAGTTTCCACTGGAGCCATGGCCAAAGAGGGTTAGATTGTCAGTAGGGGTTAGATTAACATTTTAAATTGACCATTTTTCTTTAGTTCATACACGATGGCAATAAATTACATAATGGCAATAAACTAGGGATGAGTTTCTGGGATATAATGGGGATGTGATTGCTCCTCTGGGGTGGCTGGAAGGGAAGGACAGGGCCATAGAGTGTTTGGTGATGAGACTTGATAAAGTATTCCAAGTTTTGTGACCAAGGCTCCCAAATTTAAAAAAGACCCAGAGCCCTTCAGGTATGCCCTATTCAGAAATAAATAAATTGTGGAGGCCAGCGGCGATGAAGGGCCCTCGCATCTCAGGTGCTGCAACCTGTAACATCAAACAATAAACAGGATCCTTGTCAACATTTGACCTTTGGAGCAAATGCGTGAGTTACAACCCGAATTTTGGAAAAGTTGGGACGTTTTTTAAACTTGAATAAAATGAAAACGAAAAGACTTTCAAATCACATGAGATAACATACATGTTTAAAATGATAAATTTTACTAATTTTATTCACAAAATGAGCGCATTTCAAATTTGTTGCCTGCTACAGGTCCCAAAACATTTGTCACAGGGGCAACAAATGGTTGATAAAGCAAGAAAGTTTAAAATGATTCAGTAGAGAGAACATCTACCAACTAACTAAGTTATTTGATATCAGGCCTGTAACATGATTAGCTATATAAAGGATGTCTTAGAGAGGCAGAGTCTCTCAGAAGTAAAGATAGGCAGAGGCTCTCCAATCTGTTACTCAATGTCAAATTGCAAAGGCTTTGCAAATGTCATCATCTACAGTGCATAACATCAAACGATTCAGAGAAACTGGAGATATCTCCGTGCGTAAGGGACAAGGCCAAAGACCTTTATTGGATGCCCCGTGGTCTTCGGGCCCTCAGACGACACTGCATCACTCATCGGCATGATTGTGTCAATGACATTACTAAATGGACCCAGGAATACTTCCAGAAACCACTATCTGTAAACACATTCCGCCGTGCCATCTGCAGATGGCAACTAAAGCTCTATCTTGCAAAAAGAAAGCCATATTTGAGCATGGTCCAGAAGCGCCGTCATGTCCTGTGGGCCAAGACTCATTTGAAATGGACTGTTTCAAAGTGGGAAAGTGTTCTATGGTCGGACGAGTCCAGATTTGACATTCTTGTTGGTAATCATGGATGCCGTGTCCTCCGGGCTAAAGAGGAGGGAGACCTTTCAGTGTGTTATCAGTGTTCAGTTCAAAAGCCATATGGGGGGTGCATAAGTTCATATGGCATGGGCCGCTTGCATGTTTTGGAAGGAACTATGAATGCTGAAAGGTATATAAAGGTTTTAGAGCAACATATGCATAGATGACTTCTATTTAAGGGAAGGCCATGTGTATTTCAGCAGGACAATGCAAAACCACATACTGCAGCTATTACAGCAGCATGGCTTCATAGGAAAAGAGTCCGGGTGCTGAACTGGCCTGCCTGCAGTCCAGATCTTTCACCTATAGAGAACATTTGGCGCATAACTAAACGAAAAATACATCAAAGACGACTACGAACTCTTCAGCAGCTAGAAACATACATCAGGCAAGAATGGAACCAAATTCCAACACTATTCCTCCAGAAACTCATAACCCCAATGCCCAGACGTCTTTAAACTGTTTTGAAAAGAAGAGATGTTGCACCATGGTAAACATGCCCCTGTCCCAACTATGTTGAGACCTGTAGCAAGCATCAAATTTGAAATGAGCTCATTTTGTGAATAAAATTCTAAACTTTCTCAGTTGAAACATTTATTTGTTGTGAATAAAATATTAGTTATGTGATTTGAAAGTCTTTTACTTTTCATTTTATTCAAATTTAAAGATCGTCCCAACTTTTCCGGAATTCCGGTTGTGCATTAACTGCCATGTTTCTAATGAAACAAATTTGCCACGCCACCAGGAAACTTTACAGTTTTCAGTATAAGGCATATGAAAGGATGTATGGCTTTCCTGACCAATATGCAGTAGATTGGGTCAGTAGGTGGTGTTATAATGTGAGCATTAGCATGGGTTCATGTTTAGGCCAGGACTTGTATAAAGCCTGTGAAATTTAGGGCAAATTGGAGAAAGTATGTTTAATTTACAGAAAATTAAATGGAACTTTGTTTCATGGCGAGACATCAAAATTTGTGACCCACTCCAGCATAATATGGATTAAGTCGCAAATTAGTGTTTTAAATAAAAGCCAAAGTAAGTTGAAAAAAAAAAGCCTAGGCCTACCTGGTCGAAAATACGATATTGCCAAAGCAAGTCTTCGACATGTTCAAATTCAAATATCCATAAACAGTTCAATTCAGTTTTATTTGTATAGTGCTTTTTACAATTAACATTGTCACAAAGCACACAATCTATCCATGCTAAAACACTTGTTTAACAAAGGGTTCCATGTCAAAGTTGTTGTAAAACAATGAAAATATCCCCTTATTTTGGTCGAGAGCTGTATTCATTTAGTTTATGGATGCTAGGGAGTTTCAAATGCAGATAGTCAGAAAATGGTTCTGTAACTGCAACTGCTATTTTCTCAAAAGAAGCATTTCCTGATTAGCGACATACAAAGTGATGTAACTCAGTCAATTTTCATGCTATATTCATGTACTTGCCTCATTTTGAAGCATATTAAATTCGCTTTCCAATTATATGAAATAAAGTATGTCAAGTAATCTACTTAATTCATATTATGCTGAAGTGGGTCACATTTGAGGTGCCGCCACGACCACGCCTTGTCATAAAAACTTGATCTTTTGATAACGTTTAATTCTCTATGTGCCAAGACTGCAAAGCCTAACTTTAAAGTTTATCAGATCAATTCTGTTGGATGAGTTTATTAAAATATGAAGCCTTTTTAAACTTTTTGAGATTGTTAAAGTATGAAGAAAAATTTACTTTAAAATCAAATTGGCTGACTTCCTGTTGGGTTTGGGATATGGGATCAAAAGGCTTTTTTGTTTTGCCTGGAACATTACATGAGCATGCCAGGTTTTGTTCATGCAGGTGAAACACACTGCGCTGCATTGTTGAAATTTTTTACTGGACACTATGGAGCCATTTTTCAATGCTGATGTGCCACTACCATTAAATATTCAATATTTCCTCTGTACACGTGTGTACCAAGTTTCCTGTGTTTTCCAGCATCCCAAGATTGTTTACAAGGACTTCCTGTCTCACAGAGAAGGTCTGACTTCTCTGTTCTGCCAGAATGACACAGTTAGATGTTAGGTCATAGTATTTGCCACACATTACCATCAAGGTCTTCAGACTTCCCTGAGCAGTTATGAGGTGTATCAGGTAAAAAACAATATAGAAGGACATCAAAATATCAACTATATATTTCACGTTGCTAGTAGGTGGTGCTGTGACTATCACTGAAAACTAACATGTTTGTGTTCAGGGTGGGTCTGTTATTAATTCAGTTCAGTTTAGTTTTATTTATATAGCGCTTTTTACATGACATTGTCGCAATGCAGCTTTACATAGTAAAAACAAATTTGATAAAGAATTTATACATTTATTCTACAAACCGTACACATCCCCAATGAGCAAGCCATACCAGATAAAAAATACAAACCAGAAACCTCACTATAGTTTACAATGAATTTAATTGGTTATCTTATAACTGTAATGATAATTATAATCCTAAATCATTACAGTAAAATAATTTACATCACCAGCAGTGAAAAGTCATTTTCACAGTTTAAGTGTATATTTAGGACATATGGATCATCATCAGGAGCGAGGGGCTTCTACGATCACAACTCCAACCAGTAGTAGCACATCAGGACAAATCACAGGATTCAGAGAACAGAAGGATCAGGATCACTGGTATCTCAGAAGTAGCATGTGTACCTCAACAAAAACACAAAGAGAGGTTGTGAGGTATGCTCGTAACTGTAATGGTTAAAGAAGAACATTTATTAGTGTTGAGTTTAACCTGGGACTTTGGCATGACTGACTATGACAACTAAAAAGAGAGAACCAGAATTCAGTTTGGGACAGCTGTGATAACCCAACAGCAGACAACCCAACAGCAGACAAAGACATTCTGCACAACTGTATGCTTTTAAATTTGTGGTAGCAGCTTTGGAAAGAAGCTACATATGTGTCTGATGGTCACGTGTCCATAAACATTTGTCCATATAGTGTATGTGTGAGTTATAGCCACTTTGTGTTTTGGTGACATCTCACAACATTTGTGACCTCAAAAAATTTTTTACAGGTCACAAAATTTACAGTTTATTCAGCAATTTTGGGGTGGCTCAGAACATAACTATTGGAACTGCACGACAGTGTTTAATGTGTTATTTTTTTTGTTGCACTTTCCTTTGGCCAAGTGTTGCTATTCAATACTGAATTATTTATATATTTATTTATTTTACATAAATGTCTTAAGAATCAAATTATCATTATGCCTGAGACGTTAGGGCAAGGTTGAACAGTGTGCAACAGATTTATGATCACTTCCTATTTGGCGACAAAACTGGCCGAAATTGATCCGTCTCATTAGGGTTTTCACACCCTCAGTGCTCGAGCCATGATAGTAGTGGCAGTTATCACCCTTAAGGTTAATATGTGAATGATTGTGCTATCACATAATCAGTTTTTGGTGTGAGTGTGAATAGGATATATGTTAATGTCTTAATGTGTATTGGGTTATAGGCAGTTAAACGTTCCCATAGAAGACTTGGTCTGGCTCAGAAGTTAATGGACCAGGCCAGTCGAGCCATGATTGAGAACTTCAATGCCAAATATGTATCTCTTCATGTTAGAAAGAGGTATGGTCTTTATAGCTTATGCTCTAGTTTAACAGATGCTTTGGACAAAGTGCTTGTCTTGTGTTTTATATATTTGTATTCTTGCTTTTTTCAGCAATCGGGCAGCCCTTCATTTGTACTCCAACACACTAAAATTTCAGTAAGTATATGTATTTTTCTTCTTCTTTTGCTTTATGGGAAAGAGATTCATAAACTCTACTTCCTCTATTTTAGAATAAGTGAGGTAGAGCCAAAATATTATGCAGATGGTGAAGATGCATATGCAATGAAGAGGAACCTAACACAGATGGCAGATGAGGTATGTTTGAGTTGAATTTGAGGCAATACACTGCCTGTCCAAAAATAAATGCACACGCTGATATTCTGTTGGACTGCCTTCCTTATGTAATTGCTGTGGCATTGTTTTGGCCTTTCATGGCTACAGAGTCCAGTCTTAATGCTCCCTACCAAATTTTAACCTTTTCTTCCCATTGATGAACAAGTGCAGGAATCTTGGAAATTTTTTTTGGTAGCAAGTTATCTTTGGGTGTTAAGGGGCAACAAGAAGTGTGTCGGCGGTCTGGGGTGCTGCGCAAACTGCCAGCAGGGTTTGGGGGCAGTTGTTGTGAAAATTGACAGAGAGCAGTAGGGAAACCTGTTCTATAAATGTTGATAATTTTGCGTTTATATATGCGTTATACACATATATATTTTTTTATTGATCAGAGGGTGGTGCAATTACTTTATTATTGTAATCAAATTTTGTTCATAAATATGCATGCTTGTGCTCTAGCGAGGTAAATAAACAGAATATTTATTTATTTTTTAAATTTTGCAAATATTTTAGATTATTATAATTTTACATCTAGTTTAAGTAAAGCAGTCATGGTGACAGATACAATAACATTATCTTCACATTATAACTTGATACGAAGGAGTTTTGGACAAACACCAAATGACTTCACCAAAAGACTCCTTGCTTCTTTTAAAAGTGACCTCTGTAAAGTAGGAAGTAAAGGCTAGTAGTCTAGTGCACTACTCCATTACAGAGGTTGGAGTTGTAATTTAGCCCGTATTAATGCTAGCAGGGCTAAAACAAAAACAGAATAATGAAACTGTGTTTACCGATGTAACATTTACATTTACGGCATTTGGCAGACACCCTTATCCAGAGTGACTTACATTTATCATTTTGTTTAATACAAATGAGCAATTGAAGGTTAAAGGCTTTGCTCAAGGGCCCAACAGTGGCAGCATGGTGCTGCTGGGTTTTGAAACCCCAACCTTTGGATCAGTAACCCAGAGCCTTAACCACTGAGCCACCACCGCCCAATCTTAGAGTCAGTTGATGACTGAATTTAGATTTTATTAACATTTTTAATATCGCACAATGCTTCAGTGCGCAGAATGCAAGTTTTCCAGCAGACAAATATTATATGAATATCTGGTTCTCTGACGTGCATACAGGTTGTCGGAAACCTGCTTATTTCTAACACTATGCACTGCCATTTGTGAATTTCTGAAACTTTTGCTTAAAGTAATCCTGAGCCCATGTGGTTATAACACCTATCTTGAGTGATCAAAGATCCAGAGGTGACCAGCTTTGGCTTGTGCATTTGCCTTTTAAGCATCAAAATTCCTACAGTTTCCTTGAATAATTTATTATACACTGTATACACAGCAATCCATTGATGTCTTTCTTTGAGGAACATTGGTTTCAAAGCATTCATAATCTCACACACTTGTTGAAAAAGTGGGGAATTTCTACCCATCGTTGCAACTCCCTCAAAGGCTTGGCCTTTCTGCTTTTGTATTGTACCATAATTAATCACCTGTTTCAAATGACATGATCATTGTTTAACTTTATTTTTAGCCCTAAATTGTCCCTGTTCCAACTGATTTTGAAATCTGTTGCAAGCCTAAAATGCAAGGCCCAGTCCATACCATAGTCATGACAAGCTGAGCTGCATTTTTTTTTTTTACAATGAAGCTTTTTAACAAAAAAGGCAGTTCACACTGCTGTGATGGTTGGCAAGAGCATCAACATCTCCATAACACAGCTTTACCTTTTTTGGTCTTATGACCTTTCTAGCTTTGCTTAATTGTTTTTGTTAATTGCTTAATAGCTGGTACCAATTTACTGACCATGATATCCATTCTTCTTTTAAACAGAACAGTGTGTCTAATACAAATGAAAAAGGAGAGGGGCTCTCATAGCATGCAAGGTACCTCCATCATGTAGCATAGATAATGTAGCAGATAAGTCCAATATGGGTAATAATTTTAATTATGCTCATTTTATGGTATATTGTACAGCGTGTGGACATGACAAAACTAGTGAAAAACTCATGTTTAATGGATTTGAGATGGTTGCTTTTTTGTCACTCAAGGTGAAAGATAAATGTCTGGTGTTAAATTCTGTAAATAATGTTTTCTGTTACTGCTTAATAGTAACATGATGTCTACAGACAGTTATAATTATATAATATAATAATAAATTATAAAATTATAAATGCTCCATCTCCAAATCATTGCTTCCTTGTTCTGACCTTGTTCTTGACATTCCAAAATCAAATCATCTCTAGGTCTCATGTAGGGTAATGTCCTCACGAAGTTTGGTAAAAATCCTCGCATGGTTGTGGTCAGGATTTTGTTCACAGGCAAAATATCTAGTGTGTTTAGCACTCTTCTGTTGAGGGAGTTACAAAACAACATGGACAACTCCTTCATAAAGTTTGCTGCAGGATCTGTTCAAACTGGTCCTATTGTAGCAGGAGAGTGATGAACACAGAAGTGATTTTTTGTAGCTTTCCTTTCCTTTATAAATAAATATAAGTAATCTAATCAGTCCCTCATTAAGTAAAGTTAGGTGTGCTAATGTTGGAATCCCACTATAAACTCTGGAATATAGATTCAAGCTTCCTTCACAAATTGACAGCTTTGCAGAAGAACCACAAGTTCATTACCCATCGAACTGAGCCTGCAGTTTGCCAATCTTTTTGTAGGTCATATCACCCTACGTTTGTTGAGTGATATTTGAAGGCATTCACAATAATACAGTTTGGTGAAGAGTTATTGGAATGTGATCAAGAGGAAGATGGAATGTCAGAAGCCATCAAACAGATCTGACCCTGGGTTAACACTGGGGCACGATCTCTTTGATCTCCAAGATTTCAGAGAATCGTGAGGCGTGTGTGGGGTTGTGGAATCTAATCCTGATGATCTTGAGGGAACTGGATGGATTCGTGATAATCATGGCAAAATCTTTGTCAAAAATTTTGCCGCGATTATTATTATTATGTATTACAATTTGAAGCCAGTTGTGATAGAACGTGGGAATCATAGTAAAGCACAGTAGAGCTTAACAGACCTTAATTGACCTTAACAAAGCGTAACAGACCTTGATGTGCCATTGTAGGGGATCTTGATGAACTTGGCAACACGATTCCTTAAAGTTTCATCTCCTAGATGCGCCTCTTGCCTATACCCCAATCCTGCTCCAAGCGTGGTCATAAATCGTGGAGCTCCGTGCTTTTTTAATCACGGACATCGTGCCCTAATGTAAACAAACCTTTGACATTGGCATCATAATTACATTGGACAAACCAGATGCAGTGCTTGAGGGTTTCAGCAATTATCAACACTTTTCCATGGGAGGCTTTTGATAAACACATTAACATTAATGAAAATATTAATAACAATACAAAGGTAATAGTGAAAGATATCAAGACACATTAAATCAATGATTAAAATGTCAAGGTTATTCTGTCCAATATTGATTGATTTATGAACTCATCTTTAGTTTAAATGTTATTGGAATTGAATTTGAATTCCGGTTTTGTGCATTATTTAAGGTTGAACGCCTTTTTTAAGTGACCCTGTTTTTGTGTAAAAACATAGTAAGTTTTATTTTAACAATATTAGCACAGAGAAGAAGCAAACATTTCGTAATTGGTTTAGAACTCGAATTGTTCCCTGTGTGCCGCTCAATAATGACACGCTGCACTTTCTCCTTCAGGATTAATGAAATAAATGAAACAAGTCAACAAATTCAGAAAAAAAAATTGCCTTTAAAAAATTATAATACCTGAATTAAGACTTTCTAAACAAAATACTAAACATAAAAATAATATTAAAAAAATAATACAATAATTTTAATAAGTTTTTTTTGTTTTAGTTACCAATGAAGGGCTTGAGGCATTTTTGTGGTGTATAGATAGGCAGGGATACTTCAGTAAAATACTTTTCGCTTGGTAGCCTTTATCCTTCTGTCCACTTTTTCCCAAACCAACTCAATGGCGTTTAAGTCTGGGAATCTAGAGAGAGTTCTCATATCATAATCTAAAAAATGCCATCTTTGGTAGTCAGAGTATTAGTTCTGTTAAGAATAAGTAATAATATGCACACACGCACACACACACACGCACACACACACACGCACGCACACACACACACACACACACACACACACACACACACGTGTGTGTGTGTGTGTATACATGTGTGTGTGTGTGTGTGTGTGTGTATATATATATATATCTTATCCCGGTTTCTGTAGCTTAAAGCACCTAGGATGGGGTGGGATAATCCTTCGCAGCTTTTTTTTTTTTCTTTCCAGAATTTTTACTGGTACCCGTTTATGCTGCTGGGTGGACAGAGGCATACTTGTGGTTGAGACCTTGGCCAGACATCTTAGTTTGGAGTGGGGCTGACTTGAACCGAGGTCACGGATTCAGATTTTGAGCCCAGCACCCTTACCGTTACACAACCGGCCACTAACATATTTTGAATGAGCTGTTAAAAACACTGGCTGGCGTTAGCTTTAGTTTAGAACAAGTCATGACCATTCCGTTTTTTTATTTTTCTGTGGTGAAGTTGAGGTCATGGTATACAGGCTGATATCCTAGGAGTAGATTAGCCCATATGAGTACGCAAATAGGATACAATAAATGTTTGTTTGTGTGTGTATTTATATAAATACACGCGCACACACACCTAGGGAGTAGATTACCCCCAACAGAGTGCGTAATATCAATCATAATTTAATCATCAATTAAAATGCAATAAGTGTGTGTGTGTGTGTCACTGTTCGAGATAAGTGATTGACAACCCATCCAGATATATCAGCCGGATGTCCATACATTAATTCATTTGATGAGCCGCCTAATACTACACCTGCGGGGAGGCCGGATCTTCTCTCAGCCGACTCTGGGCGAAGGCAGGGTACATCTTGAACAACTTGTCAGTCCATCCCATGGCTAAAACACACAACCATTGACACTCACAAGTGTCAAAACCTAACTTTGCACGGGGAGAACATGCAAACTCTACATAGATATGCCCTTGCCGAGCCCGGGACTCGAACCCAGGACCTTCTTGGTATGAGGTTGACATGCCACTGTTCCCTGCTGTATAACCAAAGATCAGCATATTATTAAGTTCTAAAAGTTATCAAAATTTTGAAGTCAAAATTAGCCCATGATCATTAATCGACCGCAAAATTGAGTTACTTCAGTAAACACAGTTCTGCTTTGAAATCTTACTACTATTGACAATTATAGTTTTTAAAGAAATTTCATTGTTTTGGGCATGCATAATTTCAAAGGCCATAACTTCCAAGAAAATAACATTACATCCAAAATGTAAAAAGTTTTTATAACCTTGAACATTTAAGAAAATTACTACTTAAAAAACTAGCAAATTAAAAAACTTTTTTTTTTTTTTTTTTTTTTTTTTTTTTTTTTTTTTTTCCCCTTTGGGATTGGGTGGAAAGGAGAAAAGGAAAAACAAAAAAACCACACCCCTAACCCCAATCAACAATATT
>JBCNYH010220830.1:0-15397 GCA_039654325.1 Tandanus tandanus | reverse complement strand
TGAGTTAGGGTGCGTTTTCGCGTTTGTGTGCGTTTTTGTGTGTTAGGGTGCGTTGTTGCGTGTTTTTCTGTGTTTTTGCGTGTTTCTGTGTGTTCTTGTGTGTTTTTGCGTGTTTTGGTGTGTTTTTGTGTGGTTGGGTGCGGTTTTGCGTGTTTTTGTGCGTTTTTCTGCGTTTTCGTGTGTTTGTGTGTTCTCGTGCGTTTTTGCATGGTTCTGTGCGTTTTTTTGTGTTTGGGTGCGGTTTTGCGTGTTTTTGTGCGTTTTTGTGTGTTATGGTGCGTTTTTACGAGTTTTTGTGCGTTTTGTTGTGCACACAAATACGCACTCAAACACACAAAAACACAAAAAAACGCAAGAACGCACAAAAACGGCCCCTAACACACACAAACACCCAAAAACGCACCACAACACACAGAAACGCACGCTAACACACAAAAACGCACAAAAACACAAAAACACTTCCTTAACACACAAAAACGCAGACAAACACAGAAACGCACAGGAACATGCAAAAACACACAAAAACGCGCCAACACACGCAAAAACGCACCCTAACACACAAAAAACGCACACAAACACGCGAAAACGCACCCTAACACACAAAAACGCACACAAACACTCAAAAACACTCAAAAACGGACGAAAACACACAAAAATGCACCCTAAAACACAATACACACAAATACACAAAAACACACAAAAACGCACAAAACACGCAAAAACGCCCCCTAACACACAAAAACACACACAAATACACAAAAACCCACAAAAACACGCAAAAACGCAACCAAACACGCAAAAACGCACCCTAACTTACAAAAACAAACAGAAACACACAAATGCACGATAATGCGCTGTGCGTTTTTGCGTGTTTTGTGCATTTGTGTGTTCGTGTGTGTTTTTGTGTGATAGCTTTTTGCGTGTTTTTGTGCGTTTTTGTGTGTTTTTGTGCGTTTCTGTGTGTTTGTGAGTGTTTTGTGTGTTTTTGTGTGTTTTTGTGTGTTGGGGGCGTTTTTGTGCGTTTTTGTGTGTTGGGGGCGTTTTCGTGTGTTTCTGTGTGTTCTCGTGCGTTTTAGCACGTTTTTGTGTGTTTTTGCCTGTTTCTGTGCGTTTTTATGTGTTTGGGTGCGGTCTTGCATGTTAGGGTGCATTTTTGCGTGTTTTTGTGCGTTGTTGTGTGGTGTTGTGCATTTTTGTGTGTTCGGGTGCGTTTTTACGTGTTTTTGTGCGTTTTTGTGTGTTTTGTGTGCACACAAATACGCATTCAAACGCACAAAAACGCACAAAAACGCACGAAAACACAAAAGCACACAAATACGCACAAAAACATGCAAAAACGCACAAAAACACACAAAAACACTCCCTAACACACACAAACGCACACAAACACACAAAAACGCAGAGGAACACGCAAAAACACACAAAAATGCGCAAACACACGCGAAAACGCACCCTAACACACAAAAATGCACACAACAACACGCAAAAACGCACAGAAACACCCAAAAACACTCAAAAATGCACCCTAAAACAAAAACTCACACAAACACACGAAAACAAACAAAAACGCACACAAACACACAAAAACGCACACAAACACAAAGAAACGCACAAAAATACCCGCAACAACGAACCCTATCACACAAAAACGCACAAAAACATAAAAACGCACCCGAACACACAAAAACACACAGAAACACGCAAGAACGCAAAAAACCACGCAAACACACAGAAACGCACAAAAAACCCCTCAAAAACATGCAAAAACGCACAGAAACACGCAAAAACGCACCCTAACACACAAAAACGCACAAGAACGCACAAAACACACAAAAACACACAAGAACATGCAAATACGCACCCATCACAAACAACAATGCACACACAAACACACAACAACGCACACAAATACACCAAAACGCACACAAATACACAAAAACACGCAAAACCACACCCAAACACACAAAAACGCACAGAAACACACAAAACACGCAAAAACGCCCCTAACACACAAAAACACAACACACAAAAACCCGCAAAAACGCAACCAAACACGCAAAAACGCACCCTAACTCACTAAAATGCACAGAAACACACAAATGCACGAAACCGCGCTATGCGTTTTTGTGTGTTTTGTGCGTTTGTGTGTTTTTGGGTGTTTTTGTATGTTAGGTTTTCGTGCGTTTCTGTGTGTCTGAGTGTTTTTGAGCATTTTTTTGTGTTTTTGTGCATTTTTGTGTGTTTGTGCGTTTTTGTGTGTATTTCAGCGTTTTCATGCGTTTTTGTGTGTTGTGGGCGTTTTTGAGCGTTTCTGTGTGTTTTCGTGCGTTTCTTTGTGTTTTTGTGTGTGTTTTTGTGTGTTAGGGGGCATTTTTATGTGTTTTTGTGTGTTTGTGTGCGTTTTTGTGTGCTAGGGTGCGTTTTCGCGTGGTTGTGTGCGTTTTTCTGTTAGGGTGCGTTTTTGCACGTTTTTGTGTGTTTTTGCATGTTTTTCTGCGTTTGGGTGCGTTTTTGTGTGTTAGGGTGCGTTTTTGTGCGTATTTGCGTGTTTTTGTGCGTTTTTGTGTGTTTTTGTGTGTTTTCGTGCTTTTCTGTGTGCACACAAAAGACACAAAAACGCACAAAAACACGTAAAAACGCAGCAAAACGCACAAACACACAGTAACACACACGAACTCACACGAACACATACGAACACACACGAACACACACGAACACACAAACACGAACACACAAACACACAAACACACAAACACGCAAAAAAACCCACAAAAACACACCCTATCACACAAAAATGCACAAAACCACGTAAAAACGCACCCTAACACACAAAAACGCATAGAAACACGCAAAAACGCACAAAAATGCACAACAACGCTCAAAAACGCACTCAAACACACAAAAACGCACGAAAACACACAAAATGCTCAAAAACACACGAGAAAACACAGCAACGCACAAAAACACTCACAAATACACAAAAACAAATAAAATCGCAGCCAAACGCACAAAAACGCCCAGAAACACACAAAATTGCCCAGAAACACACAAAAACGCACAAAACACACAAAAACACAAAGAAATAAACAAAACGCACAAAAACATGCAAAAACGCAACCAAACACACAAAAACGCACAAAAACACGCAAAAACGCACCCTAACTCACAAAAACGCACAGAAACATACATAAATGCATGATTACGTGCTTTGCATTTTTGTTTTGCGCGTTTTAGCGTGTTTGTTTGCATTCTTGTGTGTTAGGGTGTGTTTTTTGTGTGTTTGTGTGCGTGTTTGTGTGCGTTTTTGTGTGTTAGGGTGCGTTTTCGCGTGTTTGTGTGTTTGGGTGCGTTTTTGTGTGTCAGGTTGCATTTTCGCGTGTTTGTGTGCGTTTTTGCGTGTTTTCGTGCGTTTCTGTGTGTTTTTGTGTGTTTAAGTGCGTTTCTGTGTGTTTTTACGTTTTAGGGGGCGTTTTTGCGTGTTAGGGGGCGCTTTTGAGCATTTTTGTGCGTTCTTGCGTGTTTTTGTGTGTTTTCGTGTGTTTCTGTGTGTTTTTGTGTGTTAGGGGGTGTTTTTGAGCGTTTTTGTGCGTTTTTGTGTTTTTGTGCGTTTTTTCGCGTTTTTGTGATGGCATGCGTATTTGTGTGCACACAAAACACACAAAAATGCAGAAAAACACGTAAAAACGCACCCTAACACACAACAAACAAAAACACACAAAAATGAACAAAGACAAAAACACACACAAACACACAGAAACGCAAAAACCACCAAAACACACAAAATCATGCAAAAACGAAGATAAGCACACAAGAACGCACACAAACACACAAAAACACTCAAAAACACACAAAAACGCCCCCTAAGACAAAAAAACACTCACAAATATACAAAAACACTCAAAAACGCACTAAAACACACAAAAACATGCAAAAACGCCCCCTAACACACAAAAACACTCACAAATACACAAAAACGAACAAAAACACGCAAAAACGCAACCAAACACTGAAAAAGGCAAACAAACACTCAAAAACGCGCAAAAACGCACAAAAACGCTCAAAAACACATAAAAACGCACCCTAACACACAAAAACGCACAAAACACACAAAAACACGCAAAAACGCAACAAAACACACAAAAACGCACAAAAGCACACAAAACGCTCCAAAACACACGAGAACACACAGTAACGCACAAAAACACACACAAACACACCCAAACGCACAAAAACGCACCCAAACACACAAAAACGCACAAAATCACACAAAATGCTCCAAAACACACGAGAACACACAGTAACGCACAAAAACACACAAAAACACACACAAAAACGCACCCTAACTCACAAAAACGCACAGAAACACAAAAACGCATGATTACACGCTGTGCGGTTGTGCGTTTGTGTGTGTTTGGGTGCGTTTTTGCGTGTTTTTGTGTGTTTTCGTGTGTTTGTGTGCATTTCTGTGTGTTAGTGTGCGTTCTCGCGTGTTTGTGTGTTTGGGAGCGTTTTTGTGTGCTAGGGTGCGTTTTCGCATGTTTGTGTGCGTTTTTGTGTGTTTTCGTGTGTTTGTGTGCATTTTTGTGTTTAAGGGTGCGTTTTTGCGTGTTTGTGTGATTCTGTGCATTTTTGTGAGTTTGGGTGCGTTTTTGCGTGTTTTTGTGTTTGTTTGCGTTTCTGTGTGTTAGGGGGTGTTTGTGTGTTTTTGTGCATTTTTGTGCGTTTTTGCATGTTTTTGTGCGTTTCTGTGTGTTAGGGGGTGTTCTTGAGTGTTTTGAGTGTTTTCGTGCGTTTCTGTGTCTTAGAGGGCGTTTTTGAGTGTTTTTGTGTGTTTTTGTGCGTTTTCGTGTGCGTTTGTATGTTTTCCTGCGTTTTTATGTGTTAGGGGGCGTTTTTGAGTGTTTCGTGCGTTTTTGTGTGTTAGGGGGCGTTTTTGCGTGTTTTTGTGTGCTTTAGTGTGCTTGTGTGCGTTTTTGTGTTAGGGTGCGGTATTGCGTGTTTTTGCGCATTTTTCTGTGCTTTTGCGTGTTTCTGTGCATTTTTGTGTATTAGAGGGTGTTTTTGCGCGTGTTTCTGGGTTTGGGTGCGTTGTGTGTTAGGGTGCATTTTTGTGCGTTTTTGTGTGCATATTTGTGTGCACACAAAAGACACAAAAACACTCAAAAATGCCCCCTAAGACACAAAAACACACAAATACACACAAAAAAGTACAGAAACACACAAAACACGCACAAACGCGCCCTAACACTCAAAAACACACAAATGCACAAAAACACACAAAAACGCAACCAAACACAGAAAAACGCACATTACGCGCTGTGCGTTTTTGCGTGTTCTGTGCGTTTGTGTGTGTTTTTGTGTGTTAGGGTGCGTTTTGGCGTGTTTTTGTGTGTTTCCGTGCGTTTTTGTGTGTTTTCGCGTGTTCGTGTGCGTTTTTGTGTGTTAGGGTGTGTATTTGTGTGTTTGTGGGCATTTTTGTGTGTTAGAGTGCGTTTTCACGTGTTTTTGTGTCTGGGAGCATTTTCGCATGTTTGTGTGCGTTTTTGTGTCATTTCGTGTGTTTGTGTGCGTTTTTGTGTCTAAGGGTGCGTTTTTGCGTGTTTTTGTGTGTTTTGGTGAGTTTTCGTGCGTTTTTGTGTGTTTTTGTGTGATTTTGTGTTTTTTTGTGTGTTTTCGTGCGTTTTTGAGTGCATATTTGTGTGCACACAAAAACCCCTAAGACACAAAAACACACAACTTCACAAATACACACAAAAAAGCACAGAAACACACAAAACACGCAAAAACGCGCCCTAACACAAAAAAACGCACAAAAACGCAAAAACGCACCCTAACTCACGAAAACGCACAAACACAAAAACGCATGATTACGCGCTGTGCGTTTTAGCGTGTTTTGTGCGTTTGTCTGTGTTTTTGTGTGTTAGGGTGCCTTTTTGGCGTGTTTTTGTGTGTTTTTGTGTGTTTCCGCGTGTTGGTGTGCGTTCTTGTGTGTTAGGGTGTGTTTTTGTGTGTTTGTGGGCATTTTTGTGTTTTAGGGTGCATTTTCGCGTGTCTGTGTGTGTTTCGGTGCGTTTTTGTGTGTTAGGGTGCGTTTTTGTGTTTGTGTGCGTTTTTGTGAGTTAGGGTGCGTTTTCGCGTTTGTGTGCGTTTTTGTGTGTTAGGGTGCGTTGTTGCGTGTTTTTCTGTGTTTTTCCGTGTCTTTGCGTGTTTCTGTGTGTTTCTGCGTGTTTTTGCGTGTTTTTGCGTGTTTTTGCGTGTTTCTGTGGGTTTTTGCGTGTTTTTGCGTGTTTCTGTGTGTTTTTGTGTGGTTGGGTGCAATTTTGCGTGTTGTTGTGCGTTTTTCTGCGTTTTTCTGCGTTTTCGTGTGTTTGTGTGCGTTTTTGCATGGTTCTGTGCGGTTTTTTGTGTTTGGGTGCGGTTTTGCGTGTTTTTGTGCATTTTTGTGTGTTAGGGTGCGTATTTACGTGTTTTTGTGCCTTTTCACTCAAACACACAAACACAAAAAAATTCAAGAACGCACAAAAACGGCCCCTAACACACACAAACACCCAAAAACGCACCAAAACACACAGAAACGCACGCTAACACACAAAAACGCACAAAAACACAAAAACGCTCAAAAACACTCCCTAACACACAAAAACGCACACAAACACACATACGCACAGGAACATGCAAAAACACACAAAAACGCGCCAACACACGCAAAAACACACCCTATCACACAAAAAACGCACACAAACACTCAAAAACACTCAAAAATGGACGAAAACACACAAAAATGCACCCTAAAACACAACACACACAAATACACAAAAACACGCAAAACCGCACACAAACACTCAAAAACGCACAGAAACACACCAAAACGCACAAAACACGCAAAAACGGCCCCTAACACACAAAAACACACACAAATACACAAAAACCCACAAAAACACGCAAAAACGCAACCAAACACGCAAAAACACACCCTAACTTACAAAAACGAACAGAAACACACAAATGCACGACAATGCGCTGTGCGTTTTTGCGTGTTGTGTGCATTTGTGTGTTCGTGTGTTTTTGTGTGATAGGTTTTTGCGTGTTTTTGTGTGTTTTTGTGCGTTAATGTGTGTTTGTGAGTGTTTTGTGTGTTTTTATGCGTTTTTGTGTGTTGGGGGGCGTTTTTGTGCGTTTTTGTGTGTTGGGGGCGTTTTTGTGTGTTTCTGTGTGTTCTCGTGCGTTTTTGCAAGTTTTTGTGTGTTTTTGCCTGTTTCTGTGCGTTTTTTTGTGTTTGGGTGTGGTCTTGCATGTTAGGGTGCGTTTTTGTGTGTTTTGTGCGCACACAAATACGCATTCAAACGCACAAAAACGCACAAAAACACAAACGCACACAAAAAAACGCAAGAACGCACAAAAACGCTCAAAAACGCCTCCAAACACACACAAACACCCAAAAACGCACAAAAACACACAGAAACGCACGAAAACACACAAAAACGCACAAAAACATGCAAAAACGCACAAAAACACACAAAAACACTCCCTAACACACAAAAACGCACACAAACACACAATAACGCAGAGGAACACGCAAAAACACACAAAAATGCGCAAACACACGCGAAAACGCACCTTGACACACAAAAACACGCAAAAACGCACAGAAACACCCAAAAACACTCAAAAACACACAAAAATGCACCCTAAAACAGAAACTCACACAAACACACGAAAACACACAAAAACGCACACAAACACACAAAAACGCACACAAACACACAGAAACGCACAAAAATACCCGCAAAAACGCACCCTATCACACAAAAATGCACCCGAACACACAAAAACACACAGAAACACGCAAGAACGCACAAAAACACACAAAAACATGCAAACACACAGAAACGCACAAAAAACCCCGCAAAAACGCACCCTAACACACAAAAACACACAAAAACGCACAAAACACACAAAAACACACAAGAACATGCAAATACGCACCCATCACAAACAACAATGCACACAAACACACCAAAACGCACACAAATACACAAAAACACGCAAAACCGCACCAAACACACAAAAGACGCAAAAACGCCCCTAACACACAAAAACACAACAACGCACAAAAACACGCAAAAACGCAACCAAACACGCAAAAACGCACCCTAACTCACAAAAACGCACAGAAACACACAAATGCACGAAACCGCGCTATGCGTTTTTTGTGCGTTTGTGTGTTTTTGGGTGTTTTTGTATGTTAGGTTTTTGTGTGTTTTTGTGTGTTTTCGTGCGTTTCTGTGTGTCTGAGTGTTTTTGAGCATTTTTTTGTGTTTTTGTGCGTTTTGTGCATTTTTGTGTGTTTGTGCGTTTTTGTGTGTATTTCAGCGTTTTCGTGCGTTTTTGTGTGTTGGGGGCGTTTTTGAGCATTTCTGTGTGTTTTTGTGCGTTTCTTTGTGTTTTTGTGTGTGTTTTTTTGTGTTAGGGGGCATTTTTACATGTTTTTGTGTGTTTTTGTGCGTTTTTTTGTGCTAGGGTGCGTTTTCGCGTGGTTGTGTGCGTTTTTGCACATTGTTGCATGTTTTTTAGCATTTTTGCATGTTTTTCTGCGTTTGGGTGCGTTTTTGTGTGTTTTCGTGGGTTTTTGTGCATTTCTGTGTGCACACAAAAGACACAAAAACGCACAAAAAGACGTAAAAACGCACCAACACACAAAAACGCACAAAAACACACGAACACACACGAACACACACGAACTCACACAAACACATATGAACACACACGAACACATACGAACACACATGAACACACAAACACAAACACACACGAACACACATGAACACACGAACACACATGAACACACAAACACACAAACACACAAACACACAAACACGCAAAAAAAAACCACAAAAACACACCATCACACAAAAACACACAAAAATGCACAAAACCACGTAAAAACGCACCCTAACACACAAAAACGCATAAAAACACGCAAAAACGCACAAAAATGCACAACAACGCTCAAAAACGCACCGTAACTCAAAAATGCACCTAAACATACAAAAACGCATGACAACATGCAAAAACGCACCCTAACACACAAAAACGCACACAAACACGCGCCCTAACACACAAAAACGCAACCAAACGCACAAAAACGCACCCAAACGCACAAAAACACGCAGAAACGCACCCTAACACACAAAAACAACGCAAACTGCACCCAAACACGCAAAAACGCACAACAACGCTCAAAAACGCACCGTAACACACAAAAACGCACCCAAACACACAAAAAACGCACAGAAACGCATGAAAACATGCAAAAACGCACCCTAACACAGAAAAACGCACACAAACACGCACCCTAACACACAGAAACGCGCCCAGACGCACAAAAACACGCAGTAACGCACCCTATCACAGAAAAACGAACAGAAACACACAAAAACGATCAAAAACGCACCCTAACACACAAAAACGCACCCAAACACACAAAAACGCACAAAACACGCAAAAATGCCCCCTAACACACAAAAACTCAAAGAAATAAACAAAAAGCACAAAAACATGCAAAAAAGCAACCAAACACACAAAAACGCACCCTAACTCACAAAAACGCACAGAAACACACATAAACGCATGATTACGTGCTTTGCGTTTTTGTTTTGTGCGTTTGTGTGCGTTTTAGCGTGTTTGTTTGCATTCTTGTGTGTTAGGGTGTGTTTTCGCATGTTTGTGTGCGTTTTTGTGTTTTAGGGTGCGTTTTCGCATGTTTGTGTGCGTTGTTGTGTTTTAGGGTGCGTTTTTGCGTGTTTTTGTGCGTTTTTGTGCGTGTTTGTTTGATTCTGTGCATTTTTGCTTGTTTGGGTGCGTTTTTGCGTGTTTTTGTGTTTGTGTACGTTTTTGTGTGTTAGGGGGTGTTTGTGTGTTTTCCTGTGTTTTTGTGTGTTAGGAGGTGTTTTTGAGTGTTTCGTGCGTTTTTGTGTGTTAGGGGGCGTTTTTGCGTGTTTTTCTGCGTTTTTGTGTGCTTTTGCGTGTTTCTGTGCGTTTTTGTGTATTAGAGGGTGTTTTTGCGTGTGTTTCTGGGTTTGGGTGCGTTGTGTGTTAGGGTGCGTTTTTGTGTGTTTTTGTGTGTTTTTGGGTGCATATTTGTGTGCACACAAAAGACACAAAAACACTCAAAAACGCCCCCTAAGACACAAAAACACACAAATACACACAAAAAAGTATAGAAACACACAAAACACGGACAAACGCGCCCTAAAACACAAAAACACACAAATGCACAAAAACACACAAAAACGCAACCAAACACACAAAAACGCACATTACGCGCTATGCGTTTTTGCGTGTTTTGTGCTTTTGTGTGTGTTTTTTGTGTGTTAGGGTGCGTTTTGGCGTATTTTTGTGTGTTTTTGTGTGTTTTCGCGTGTTCGTGTGCGTTTTTGTGTGTTAGGGTGTGTTTTTGTGTGTTTGTGGGCATTTTTGTGTGATTTCGCGCGTTTGTGTGTTTGGGAGCGTTTTTGTGGGTTAGGGTGCGTTTTCGCATGTTTGTGTGCGTTTTTGTGTGATTTCGTGTGTTTGTGTGCGTTTTTGTGTTTAAGGGTGCGTTTTTGCGTTTTTTTGTGCGTTTTTGTGTGTTTTTGTGTGATTTTGTGCTTTTTTGTGTGTTTTTGTGCGTTTTTGGGTGCATATTTGTGTGCACACAAAAGACACAAAAACACTCAAAAACACCCCCTAAGACACAAAAACACACAACTACACAAATACACACAAAAAAGCACAGAAACACACAAAACACGCAAAAACGCGCCCTAACACACAATCACACAAATGCACAAAAACACGCAAAAATGCACCCTAACTCACGAAAACGCACAGAAACACACAAACGCATGATTACGCGCTGTGCGTTTTAGCGTGTTTTGTGCGTTTGTGTGTGTTTTTGTGTGTGTTCGTGCGTTTCCTCGTGTTTGTGTGCGTTTTTGTGTGTAAGGGTGTGTTTTTGTGTGTTTGTGGGCATTTTTGTGTTTTAGGGTGCATTTTCGCGTGTTTGTGTGTGTTTTGGTGCGTTTTTGTGTGTTAGGGTGCGTTTTTGTGTTAGAGGGTGCGTTTTGTGTGTTTTTGTGTTTGTGTGCGTTTTTGTGAGTTAGGGTGCGTTTTCGCGTGTTTGTGTGAGTTTTTGTGTGTTTCGGTGCGTTTTTGTGTGTTTGGGTGCGTTTTTGTGTGTTAGGGTGCGTTGTTGCGTGTTTTTGCGTGTTTTTGCGTGTTTCTGTGTGTTTTTGCGTGTTTGTGTGTTTTTGGGTGCGTTTTTGTGTGCGTGTTTGTGTGCGTTTTTCTGCGCGTTTCTGCGTTTTTCTGGGTTTTCTCGTGCGTTTTTGCATGGTTCTGTGCGTTTTTTTGTGTTTGGGTGCGGTTTTGCGTGTTTTGGTGCGTTTTTGTGTGTTTGGGTGCGTTTTTACGTGTTTTTGTGCGTTTTTGTGTGTTTTCTTGTGCACACAAATACGCATTCAAACACACAAAAACAAAAAAACGAAAGAACGCACAAAAACGCACAAAAACGCTCAAAAACGGCCCCTAACACACACAAACACCGAAAAACGCACCAAAACACACAGAAACGCACGCTAACAGACAAAAACGCACACAAACACACAAACGCACAGGAACATGCAAAAACACACAAAAACGCGCCAACACACGCAAAAACGCACCCTAACACACAAAAAACGCACACAAACACGTGAAAACGCACCCTAACACACAAAAACGCACACAAACACTCAAAAACATGCAAAAACACAGACAAACACACAAAAATGCACAAAAATGCACAAAAACACCTAAAAACACTCAAAAACGGACAAAAACACACAAAAATGCACCCTAAAACACAAAAATGCACCCTAAAACACGCAAAACCGCACCCAAACATTTTTTTTGTCAGTTTTTATGCGTTTTTGTGCGTTTTTGTGTGTTTTGTGTGCACACAAATACGCATTCAAACGCACAAAAACGCACGAAAACACAAAAGCACACAAAAAAACGCAAGAACGCACAAAAACGCTCAAAAACGCCTCCTAACACACACAAACACCCTAAAACGCACAAAAACACACAGAAACACACGAAAACACACAAAAACGCACAAAGACATGCAAAAACGCACAAAAACATTTTTTTGTATTTTTGTGCGTTTTGTGCATTTTTGTGTTTTTCTGTGTATTTGTGCGTTTTTGTGTGTATTTCAGCGTTTTCGTGCGTTTTTGTGTGCTGGTGGCATTTTTGAGCGTTTCTGTGTGTTTTCGTGCGTTTCTTTGTGTTTTTGTTTGTGTTTTTGTGTGTTTGTGTACGTTTTTGTGTGCTAGGGTGCGTTTTCGCGTGGTTGTGTGCGTTTTTCTGTTAGGGTGCGTTTTTGCACGTTTTTGCACATTTTTGTGTGTTTTTGCGTGTTTCTGTGCATTTTTGCGTGTTCAGCATTTTTGCATGTTTTTCTGCGTTTGGGTGCGTTTGTCTGTGTTAGGGTGCGTTTTTTTGCGTATTTGCGTGTTTTTGTGCATTTTTGTGCATTTTTGTGTGTTTTTGTGTGTTTCTGTGTGCACACAAAAGACACAAAAATGCACAAAAACACGTAAAAACGCACCAACACACAAAAACGCACAAAAACACACAAACACACACGAACTCACTCGAACACACACGAACACACATGAAATCACAAACACAAACACACGCAAACACGCAAAAAGAAACCCACAAAAACACACCCTATCACACAAAAACACACAAAAATGCACAAAACCACGTAAAAACGCACCCTAACACAAAAAAACGCACAGAAACACGCAAAAACGCACAAAAATGCACAACAATGCTCAAAAACGCACCGTACCACACAAAAACGCACCCAAACACACAAAAAACGCACAAAAACGCATGAAAACATGCAAAAACGCACCCGAACAAACAAAAACGGACACAAACATGCACCCTAACAAACAAAAACTCACCCTAACACACAAAAACGCGCCCAAACACACAAAAATGCACAAAAACACGCAGAAGCGCACCCTAACACACAAAAACGCACACAAACGCACCAAAACACACGAAAACGCACAAAAACGCACAAAAACGCACCCAAACACACAAAAACAAGGCAAACTGCACCCAAACACACAAAAACACACAGAAACACGCAAAAACGCACAACAACGCTCAAAAACGCACCGTAACACACAAAAACGCACCGTAACACACAAAAAAACGAACAAAAACGCATGAAAACATGCAAAAACGCACCCTAACACAGAAAAACGCACACAAACACGCACCCTAACTCACAGAAACGCGCCCAAACGCACAAAAACACGCCCAAACGCACAAAAACACGCCCAAACGCACAAAAACACAAACGCACCCAAACGCACCCAAACGCACAAAAACCCTCAAAAACGCTCCGTAACACACAAAAACGCACACGAACACACAAAAACGCACAGGAACACGCAAAAACCAGCAAAAACACACAAAAATGCGCCAACACAGGCGAAAACGCACCCTATCACACAAAAATGCACAAAAACACATAAAAACGCACCCGAACACACAAAAACACACAAACACGCAAGAACGCACAAAAACACACAAAAACACGCAAACACACAGAAACGCACAAAAAAACCCACAAAAACATGCAAAGACGCACAAAAACGCACCCTAACACACAAAAACACACAGAAACACACAAAAACGCACAAGAACGAACAAAACACACAAAAACACACAAAAACATTCAAATACGCTTCCATCACAAACAACAATGCACACAAACACACCAAAACGCACACAAATATGCACAAAAACACACCCTAACACAAAAATGCACAAAAACGATCAAAAACGCCCTCTAAAACACAAAAATACACACAAATACACAAAAACGCACCCTAACTCACAAAAACGCACAGAAACACACAAATGCACCAAACCGCGCTATGCGTTTTTGCGTGTTTTGTGCGTTTGTGTGTTTTTGGGTGTTTTTGAGGGTTTTCGTGTGTTTGTGTGTTTGTGAGGGTTTTTTTGTGTTTTTGTGCGTTTTGTGCATTTTTGTGTGTTTTTCTGTGTTTTTGTGCGTTTTTGTGTGTATTTCAGTGTTTTCGTGCGTTTTTGTGTGTTGGGGGCGTTTTTGAGCGTTTCTGTGTTTTTTCGTGCGTTTCTTTGTGTTTTTGTGTGTGTTTTTGAGTGTTAGGGGGCATTTTTACGTGTTTTTGTGTGTTTGTGTGCGTTTTTGTGTGCTAGGGTGCGTTTTTGCATGTTTTTGCACGTTTTTTGTGTTTTTGCGCGTTTTTGCGCGTTTTTTAGCATTTTTGCATGTTTTTGGGGGTTTGGGTGCGTTTTTGTGTGTTAGGGTGCGTTTTTGTGCGTATTTTTGTGCGTTTTTGTGTGTTTTTGTGGGTTTTTGTGCGTTTCTGTGTGCACACTAAAGACACAAAAATGCACAAAAACACGTAAAAACACACAAACACACACAAACACACACAAACACACAAACACACAAACACGCAAAAAAAACGCACAGAAACACACAAAAACGCACAAGAACGAACAAAACACACAAAAACACACAAAAACATTCAAATACGCTCCCATCACAAACAACAATGCACACGAACACACAACAACGCACACAAACACACCAAAACGCACACAAATACGCACAAAAACACAAAAACACACACTAACACACAAAAATGCACAAAAACGATCAAAAACGCCCTCTAAAACACAAAAATACACACAAATACACAAAAACACGCAAAAACGCACCCTAACTCACAAAAACGCAGAGAAACACACAAATGCACGAAACCGCGCTATGCGTTTTTGCGTGTTTTGTGCGTTTGTGTGTTTTTGGGTGTTTTTGAGGGTTTTCGTGTGTTTCTGTGTGTTTGTGAGTGTTTTTTTGTGTTTTTGTGCAGTTTTGTGTGTTTTTCTGTGTTTTTGTGCGTTTTTGTGTGTATTTCAGCGTTTTCGTGCGTTTTTGTGTGTTGGGGGCGTTTTTGAGCGTTGCTGTGTGTTTTCGTGTGTTTATTTGTGTTTTTGTGTGTTTTTGCGTGTTAGGGGGCATTTTTACGTGTTTTTGTGTGTTTGTGTGCGTTTTTGTGTGCTAGGGTGCGTTTTCGCGTGGTTGTGTGCACGTTTTTGTGCATTTTTTAGCATTTTTGCATGTTTTTGTGCGTTTGCGTGCGTTTTTGTGTGTTAGGGTGCGTTTTTGTGCGTATTTTTGTGCGTTTTTGTGTGTTTTTGTGGGTTTCTGTGTGCACACAAAAGACACAAAAATGCACAAAAACACGCAAAAACACACGAACACACACAAACACACACAAACACACACAAACACACA
>JBCNYH010220746.1:0-10674 GCA_039654325.1 Tandanus tandanus | reverse complement strand
CACGAATCCACAGAGTTTCCTCAAGATCATCACGAATCCACCAAGTTCCCTCAAGATCATCACGAATCCACAGAGTTTCCTCAAGATCATCACGAATCCACCAAGTTCCCTCAAGATCATCACGAATCCACAGAGTTCCCTCAAGATCATCACGATTTCACCGAGTTCCCTCAAGATCATCACGAATCCACAGAGTTCCCTCAAGATCATCACGAATCCACAGAGTTCCCTCAAGATCATCACGATTCCACAGAGTTCCCTCAAGATCATCACGAATCCACAGAGTTCCCTCAAGATCATCACGAATCCACAGAGTTCCCTCAAGATCATCACGATTTCACCGAGTTCCCTCAAGGTCATCACGAATCCACAGAGTTCCCTCAAGATCATCACGATTCCACCAAGTTCCCTCAAGATCATCACGATTCCACAGAGTTCCCTCAAGATCATCACGAATCCACAGAGTTTCCTCAAGATCATCACGATTTCACCGAGTTCCCTCAAGATCATCACGATTTCACCGAGTTCCCTCAAGATCATCACGATTTCACCGAGTTCCCTCAAGATCATCATGAATCCACCTAGTTCCTTCAAGATCATCACGAATCCACAGAGTTCCCTCAAGATCATCACGAATCCACAGAGTTTCCTCAAGATCATCACGATTCCACCAAGTTCCCTCAAGATCATCACGATTTCACCGAGTTCCCTCAAGATCACCACAAATCCACCAAGTTCCCTCAAGATCATCACGAATCCACCAAGTTCCCTCAAGATCATCATGATTCCACCAAGTTCCCTCAGGATCATCACGATTCCTCTAAATTCCCTCAAGATCATCACGAATCCACCGAGTTCCCTCAAGATCACCACAATTCCACAAAGTTCCCTCAAGATCATCACGAATCCACCAAGTTCCCTCAAGATCACCACGGTTCTACCTAGTCCCCTCAAGATCATCACAAATCCACCAAGTTCCCCCAAGATCATCGTGGTTCCATGTCCATACCATGAGCATGAGCTCTGCAGGAGCAGGTACATAAGAGCTGTTTAACGGTGTCTCTTTAAGTCTCCTTAAGAGTTATAGTACATGCTACACCTAAACATAAAGAAAATCAAACTAAAATTCGATTTTTATAGTTTATTTACATATTTTAACCATTACAGAGGAAGGTCAGTTGAGTTCAGCTCACTTGAAGCAAAGATTTTTATGATGACGCCACCTGCTCCAAGTAACCGTGAATGTTTTTTACTTCCCTGATAGCAGACCAATCAGATCATGCCATTCCCTTGTAGTGTACTATCATTATTATTGGGAATAAAAAATAAAAAAATTTAAGTGGTAAAAACCAATTATGGGCTTTTTAAAAATGATTTCATAACAATATTATTTGTTGATGTTTTATTCCTTATTTATTGGCAACTTCATCTGTTGATCCGTAATTAAACTCTGAAACAGTTGGACACCTGAAAAAAACGCACTTTTTCGAAGATTAAAAAGAGTGTCTCACAGCAGCATCATCCTCATCATCTATCGGATTGCAGGTGTATTATAGAAAAAAAAAAAAGTGTAATCATATTTCTCTCTAGGTAAGTAACCAAGACACCTCGCCCTCTGTGGCCTCTGGTGGCCGCAGTTTAATGACTTTGCCCTCCATCATCACTCTGAAAGAGATAGGAGCTACAGAAATGTGAGAGGGATTTCAAGAAGAAGCATCAGGCTTGGGAATAGAAATGCACTCTGCAGATCAGAGCTCTACAATGCCCAGACCGTGTATGCTTGAAGAGTGAGATGAATGAATACATTTTTGGACAGGGAGAGATGGGATGAAAGAGAACAGTACTGGTAAGACCAAGACACAGTGATTCACTGGTGCCAGAACCGAGAATAGAAGAATAAAGCCTTGCACTCTGTACTTACACAACTATTTCAGTGATTGTACGGGCTGTAAATGACTTAATACTGTAGTTCTCTCTGATTTCTGCAAGCGTGACTGAGAAGAAGCTGTAATGAGGATAAAGTTCAGTCCTGGTCATGTCTGAGGACTCATTTTCTCCAAGCAGTATTTTTTTTCTAGGTCTATCACTTTGTAGTCTGTATGTGCAGGTTATTGGAAAATATATCCATCTGTTATCTAGTCCAGCCCTTATCAAATCCCAGGCAGGAAGTGGAGTTCAACCTTTACATTAAAGCTGGGGTTAGTAACTTTTTAGCTGTACCTGCTATATTGGTTCAAATGGTCTTTACACCACGACAACAATCGATAACTTATGAAATCTGAGAAATGTGTCATCTGTGACCACTGTAATCCTGTAAAAATGCCGACCAATCGCTGCCCCACGAGCCACTGGGAATTATCCAATCGAATGATCCCGTGTCTCTCTGCTCATGCGTAACTCTACCAGCAGTCAGAGCAAAGTTTGTGTGTGTGGAGGGTGGGTGTGGCTTTGGAAGGACCTACGAAGGCGGGGAAGCTTTTAATCGGAGCTAGTCAAATTTTGCTAGGTTTTCCAGATTACCAACACTATCTTTAAAAACTGTGTGAAATTCGATATTGTTTAAGGTTTAGCAATTAGTCATCAGAATTCCAAGGGAGTGAAAAGGCTGGAAAAGTCTCTGTCATCTGTCAAACAAAGCAACACTAGCCAATCACAGGTTTTTGTGAGCAAGTGTACAGTATGTGGAAGAGGGTAGATAGCACGTTCTTCTGAGTTTGCAGTACTGCAAGCACAAGTTTGAAATTTTGTACTTGGTAAGCTTTAGATGTCTTTAGAAGGCTGTCTGTCAGGCATCATACTCTGTGCTTCGTAGCTATTTTGATAGCGGGATGGGGAGAGCTGGTATAAATAAACAAACTGTGAGAAAACAGGGCAAAAATAAGGTGAATTCTGTTAAATAGCAAAAAAATATAAAAAAAAAAAAAAAACAAAGGAAAAGAAAGGCTTTTCTTTATGTTGATCACTTCAAGTTAAAGAACCATGAACAAACAATTTGTTAATATCCATCCATTCATCCATCCGTGCATTTTCGACTGTTTACTGTGTATCCATCAAAGTCATGGGGAAAGCTGCATCTAATCCCAGCTGACTTCAGGTGAGAGGCTGCAAGTCTATTGCAGGGCTAACATAGACACAAACTAACATTCACAGCTCTGGACAATTTAGCATAGCCAGTTGAATTAATCTGCATGTCTGTGGACTGTGGGAGAAAATCTGGCATACCCAGAGGAAACCCAGGCAAGCACACACATGCACATTCAGCCCAGAAGAGCCCCAGTCAGCTGAAAGATTGGAGCCCACAACCTTGTTCCTGTAATCAGAATCAGAATACTTTATTGATCCTGGAGGAAACTGTGTAATGCAACAATTCCTATCATTAAGCCACCATGCCTCCTTTTTATAAATATACAATCACTCACTTATTTGCCAAATCACTTAATCCTACTAGGGTCCCAGAGAGGCTGGAGCCTATCTCAACCAACACTGGGCAAAGGCATGGTACACACCAAACAGCTCACCAGTCCATTGCAGGGCCAGCACACAACCATGCACACTTACACCTAGGCGCATTATTAATATTTAATGTAAAATAATTGGTATAATAATAAGGCGAATATAGTGAATGTTTTTTGGACTATGGGAGGAAACTGGAGTACCCGGAGGAAACCCCTGCAAGCATGGGAAGAACATGCAAACTTTACACTGAAACACCCAAGCCCAGGACTCAAACCCAGGACCTTCTTGCTATAAGGAGCCAATGCTAACCACTACGCCACCGTGCCTCCTACTTGAAAATATACAGCAATGTAACATGAGCAAATGAGAAATTTTGCCTAAAGGGAATTCTGCCAATTCTACAGGAATGCTACACATTTCCAGCAGTATATAACATGCAAAATATGTGCTATCCACTGGGGATGGGAATGTGATGGATGTCATTGGATGGATGGCTTCATTTCAACTTGACAGGACTGATTGCTGCCTGTTCCACATGAGACTGATTTGATCAGCGAGTGAAAGAATGCCATTGTTAGTTCGAGACATGCGTTTATGCACAGAGGAAGGATGAGGAAGTTTTGCAGGATGATTTGTGTAGAGGTCAATTCTGTCATTTGATTGTAGACTTATAAACATACGAAAGCAGGAAAATCACTTGACGCTGCACTGCAACCATATATCAAGTCGGTCAAGTGGATTTGATGGCTGCTATCACAAGATAAAAGATTTGCAGGATGTTTTCTGAGATAAAACATGATAGCATAATGTTTAATATCTATTCAGGCAGAAGTGGTGGTATTTTATGGATGGAAATTGCACACTTGTTATTGAACTATTCAGGAGCATAACAACTTCACGTTAGCAGCAGATCCTTTAAGTCCTCAATAGAGCAAAATTGTTCATTCAGAAAAAAAAAAAAGATAAAAATGCTTAATAGGAATGAGATCTGGGGAATTTGGAGGCCACGTTAACATTTCTATTTCAACAACTCTTTGTCATCCCTTTAAAATGAAAACTAAAGCAGCACTTTTTGAGCACAAGGTAATTCCACCACCCAACATGGATATTTATTCAATCATTCATTTTCTAAGCCACTTAATCCTAGTTAGGGTCGCTGGGAGACTGGCGCCCATCTCAGCCGGATCTGGGTGAAGGGTGGGGTACACCCTGGAGATCTCGCCAGGCCATCGCAGGGCGAACACACACACACAACCATTCACACTCACTCTCACACCTAGGGGTAATTTGGAACAGCCAGTCAGCTCTGGGAAGAAACCTGAGTACCCATGAAGAAACCCATGCAAGCACGAGGAGAACAAACTCCACACAGAAATGCTCTGAACCCAGCAATTGATCCCGGGACCTTAATCATTTTAAGGTTTTATGAGATGGCTGGTGTTTGACCTTCCAAGGTGACTCAAGGTCAAGGGATTATATGGTTTCTTCTTAGCGTTCCATAATAACAGCATGTCAGTCTGCATTCATTTTGAAGTAAGTGCTCTATCTCATACATTTTGTGACCTTGCTCTGACTGTCACCTTTGGCCTTGATATTCCAAAATCAAATTACCACTAGGACTCCCCACCAAGTTGGGTGAAACCCTGTGCATAGATGATTTGTTGATGAGACCTGAAAAAGACAGACTGTCTATAACACAGTAGGAGTTTTACATAAATTTGAGTTCTGTTACACTTTAGCCAGCACAGAGCGAGCCATATTTACTCTCAGTGCAACCGCCGTGCCCTTCATACATCCTACAAAGCCTTTTTTTTTTTTTATGACATGAACTTGCAAGTGGACATATGAGAAAATTTAATCAAAACCAACAGCCCAATTCTCGAGCACTCTCCTGTAATCAGAGCAAGAGCCCTCTCCCTAAAAATTACTGAAAAGCAATTCAGAATCCTTTTTCCTCTTGACTAGAAGACTTCATTTGATTTAGCAGGAGAAGAATTTGGTCTCATTTATCTTACTACATTTGCCTTGCCAATGTTGCCTGTCCCTCAATTTAGGGTATCACATTTTCAATTTGTCTGACCGTCAGTGTCGGGGGGAGGTGGGCGATGGTGGGGGGTCTGAACCACTGCATGTGGCTCGGGACATTGATAAATATGGCTCAGCACTGGTGTGGCTGGTTCTTTTTTTTTTTTTTTTTTTTTCAAGACGGCAACAGTGAGCATGCAAACAAGCACCCGGGCCTGTTAGCAAGTTGGCACTGGCATTAATGACTCAGGCTTCGGTGAGAATCCGGGGTTTAATACATGGGGCTCGTGCTTCAATTTCACGGCAATGAGATTTGTGGAGCGGGATTTTTGTTCGCTCTCTATTAAAAGTTTATTTAGCCATCCTGTTTGTTAGAGGCAGTAGGGAATAGATCAATTTATATTGTGCTGCAGGGGGACTTGGTTGACGTAAAGCAGTTAATGAAGGAGAGGAATTGGTTGTGTGGCTTGTGGAGGCATAAATGCAAAAATAAAAATAAAATAAAATACAGCAACAGAAAAGTAATGTCTGTGAAGGAAAATTTGTTTATATTTGGTAGCCTTTTTATGCATTGGTTATATTTTAGTTAGATAAGAAAGAAACTGGGGGGCACGGTGGCGTAGTGGTTAGCACATCCGCCTCACCACAAGAAGCCGTGGATTCTGGGTTCGAATCCTGGACTTGGATGTTTTTGTGTGGCGTTTCCCTGTGCTTGTGTGGGTTTCATCTGGGTACTCCAGTTTCCTCCTACTGTCCAAAAACATGCACAATAGGCTAATTGGCTGTTCCAAATTGCCTCCAGGTGTGAGAGTGAACAGTTGTGTGTGTGTGGCCTTGAGATGGTCTGGTGAACTGTTCAGGGTGTAGCCTGCCTTCACTCCAGCCTCCCTGTGATCCTAATAGGATTAAGTAAAAAAAAAAAAAAAAAAAAACATTCTGCATATTCAGATCAGACATGTCTGAAGTTGTCGTTTATGAAAACTAGTATTCAGTGATTTAGTCTTAAATAGGTTCAAAAGTGGAATTTGGACAAGAATCATTCATTCATTCATTTTTGAACCGCTTAATCCTAATGAGGGTCGCAGGGAGGCTGGCGCACAACTCAGCCGACTCTGGGCGAGGGCAGAGTACACCCTGAACAGCTTGCCAGGCTATCGCAGGGACAAGAATCACATTTTTTCAGTGTAGAGTGACTGTAGAATCCTTTCTTAGGGCATGCACCTAACGGAAACCTGGATCTGAGTCACATACTAATGAGATCTTTGTCACCAGTTAGCAACTGCTTACGTGTTTCAGTGCTGGGATTTGTAGCAGACTCAAGGACAAAATGAGATAAGTGTGGCATTTCATATTAATCAGTATACACAGAAAGGTGGCACGGTGACACTGGTATGCTGCGGGGACATTTATTTATTTTACTTCCATGCATTGAATCCACTTTTTCCCATAAAAAGAAGAGTCATTCTAACTCATACAGAGTTCTTGGGCAAAACTAGTTTTCCCCTGATTTTTGTTCAATAGTTTATTCATTCATTCATTTATTCATTTTATAAGTCGCTTAATCCTAATTAGGGTCGTGGGGAGGTGAGCACCCATCTCAGCCGACTCCGGGACGAAGGTGGGGTACACCTTGAACAGCCTGAGAAGCAAACCCGGGACCTTCTTGCTGCGAGGCGGATGTGCTAAACACTGTGCCACCGTGCTGCCCCTCTCCTCTATTTTAATCGTACCCAATTCCCACCCGTCCAGTATTGCCTACCTATCATGCAACCACCACCAATCAGGAATGGGTATAAGGGGTATCTTCTTGATGCTGCCTTCCGCATTCTTTCAAGCACACTTTAAGGTATATCCACCCAGTTAAAAGCATGAGCTCACAGACGCCCGCGATTGGCTGGTGATAAGCCGCAGACGGCTACATGCATCAACCTGGATTCGAACTCATGATCTCTAGATTGATAGTCACATTTACATTTATGGCATTTGGCGGACGCCCTTAGTAACTTACATTTAATCACATTTGTACATTTGAGCAGTTGAGGGTTAAGGGTCTTGCTCAAGGGCCCAACAGTGGCAGCTTAGTAGTGCTGGGGCTTGATACCTTGACTTTTTGATCAGTAACCCAGAGCTTTAACCACTGATCCACCACAGCCCTCATGCATCTTGTCGATACGGCACTTGGGAGCCTAGTCTTCTCCTCTTTGGTTCTTGTGATTCTGTGGCCAATGTAGCCTCAGGTTCCTGGTCTTGACTGAGTTAGCGTGACTTAAGCTACAAGTCTTTAGACTGTTGAAGGAAACCAGAGCACCCAGAGGAAACCTATGAAAGCCACATGCAAACTTCACCCAGAAAGGCCCCATCTGGATATAAGAATCAAACTCAGAACCATCTTGCCGTGAGCGGACAATGATAACCACGGAGCCACTGTCACCTGTATATCATGAATGCTAGCATTTTTTGCTAGAATTAATACTATTATTATTTTATTTTAATATAATATATATTGGTTGCATGGTGGTCTAGAGGTTGGCACGTCCACCTCACAGCAAGAAGCTTGTGGGTTTGAGTCCCGGGCTCAGGTGTTTCTGTGTGGAGTTTGCATGTTCTCCCTATGCTTGCGTGGGTTTTCTCCAGATACTCCAGTTTCCTTCCACAATCCAAAAACATGCACTATTGTCCTTTACCAAAATGTAATGTTTCATTGTGTTATTATTATAAGCATGGAAAAAGGAAAGCAACATTGAGTTTGATTTTCTATTTAGCCTGCTCTGCATTTCACTTGGCCACGCTTCACGGGATGGACGAGCAAATGGGAAATGTTTCATAATGGAAAAACTAAGAAAGGGAATCTTAGATCTCCAATTTCAGAACTGACTGCAACTACTGTAAGGACTAACCCCAGGACTCAAAAACTTATTTAGATAAAAATATGTAGAAGTTTGTCCAAGACAACGGCACAGTTTATAATGGTAAACATGAATAAATATACTGAAAATAAATAAACGAATATCCACCTGATGCATCACAAACGCATTTTGAAACATGGCATGCTATTCCTCTTGGTGGCTGATCTTTAATAAATTGATATATAGTGTATTACAGTAGGATACACTGAGTTAATGAATGAGGGCTTGATAAAGACTACTTATTAATTTTGTTTGCTTGGTCTGTACAGAGAAATCCCAGCCCGAGGTCTTGTACAGACTGAGCCGAAAAAGCTTAACATGGCATTTTCTTGGCTGCTTTTTTAAAATTCGCTTCAGGCTCTGTTACTTTTTCATTCTGGCTGGAGTGCTGTTTCCAAACTGCCTGCTTCTACACAAGACGTCTTCATCCATGTCTGTAAGTTCTGTGCTTGCTTTCAGAATTACTGTTGCTTGCTTTCTTCACAATCTTTTAACCAGAGAAAGGCTCATAATTTGTTCTTCTGGCCTCTTTATAAGGTGTCTGACTATAAGGAAAACTATAAAATATCAAATAATCTTCTCCTTTTGCAGTGACATACATAACTTGACAGCTTGTCATCTGCTCTAGCTCTGCTCAAGGTACTCAGTTTAGAAGAAAGAATTTTAGTCCAGCTGTGTAAGCGTCAAACCAACAAAAATACGCCACTCTCGTGTAAACAATTCAGCAGTGTTAACCCTTTCACACATAGCAACTTCTGAAGGGCAATTCAAGGCTCTTTTTATACTCCATAAAAAAAAAAATCCCTGACAACAATTAAAGCCTAAGCCTTTCTTTCTTTCTTTCTTTTTTCACATGTTTTTTAGGGTTTTTCTTTTTTTTTAAAGTGCTGAAATTATTATGATTGTTATGTTAGGAAAGAATAGTGCTGTTGCATAAAATGCACTAGTACTCTATGTACTACAGAGGGATAGCACTATCTGATAGGTTCACTATTTAGGCAAATGATGAATGAGGCAAAGTAGGATATAGAGAATTATTCGGTTGAGGAGCTGTTATCTGCCGAGGCCATAGGCTGAGTAATTCTCTATCAGACGAAAGTCGAATCGTTCAACTTATCTGATGGCAACAGTGCAATAATAAAGTAATCCCATGGCAATAATGCAATACCAAGAATTATTCAATGGCCTTCCACCAATCAGTGACGAGAGGATCTCTTGAATGAATAATACTAGATATTATCATGAGTGGATATCGCTCGAATAGGAATACTGGGACAAACACTGATGGTTTGTTATTGTCACTGTTTCTGAAATCCTAGAAATTCAACAAAATGCATTACAAAACATACAAAGAAAGCGCTGCAATAGGGCCTTCACATTTTCAAGCTACAAAAGCACTTTTTTCAAACACTGAATAAGTGCGTGATCATTTTCTCTCTTTAAAATTACAAAAATAAACCATAAGAATCTCATAGTAGTTTGCTTTTCTAATGTTCCCAAGTAGTATATATTTTAAAAAGACACCTACACAGCACCCCCTGTATGCTCTGCTTGCATGTGTGTATGTAAAATGTAAAAACTAATTATAAATAGTGTGTATATAAATTTATTTTAAAACTAATTATAAATATATCGTGTGCTTTTTATGTTTTCGTGTTGTTTACATCAGGCAAGGTTGATGTCACCTTTGGTGAATCATTTTTATATAGTGTCTTTGATTTTAAATACTAAAATGCATTATTAAAATCATTATCATTTACTGCTTAAAAAAAACAAACAAAAAAAAAACTAACAAAGGAGTAAACAAACCACTGTGTTTTAAAAACATCAATGGGATATACGGGAAAAAAATAGGAGGGAAAAAAGAGGGAAAAATTCCTTTACATTACATAAAAACCAATAATAACAACAACAACAACAACAATAATAATAACAATAATAAAAATGATGATAATAGTAATGTTAATAATAATAATAATAATAATAATAATAATAACAATAATAATAATGATAATAATAATATCAATAATAATAACAACAATAAAAAATATACTACTACTACTACTACTAATAATAATAATATCAATAATAACAATTATTCAGAGAAATTTGAATTTAAAACTTTACCTCTTCTGAGTCTTTTACACACACGCATGCTCTGTCTAACTTAAAGAGGAAGTTGAACTTCTAATGATCTAATTAGATGCGGTGTTAGACCTATTGGAAAGTTCCTGTCTATGTAAATGTAATGACGATCGTAATATTACTTTACTTTAGTACAATTTCC